>JAOYSI010002493.1:0-16008 GCA_025775065.1 Hiodon alosoides
TATATACAAGCCTTTTAATCAGATTCAATCTGACATGAAGATATGTATAGAAAATTTACCCTGTACACCAGCTGAAATCATTTACAGAAATTAATAAAGAAAGAAATGAAATATCCAGGTGTTAGAGGTTTCATTTTGTTTGCATGTGTGTCTGTGCATGCGTTTATTGTGTGTTTGAACATAGGTGTACGTGTGCTTAGAAGTTTATTTCTCTTGTAACAGAAATGTACCTGCAGGTACCAGTGTCTTTGTTGTATACAATTATAAGTTGAACTTTAATTATGCAAGCCCTACAATAGCTGCATTGTAGTGTATCCTGGGCAGGTGAAAGGTTAATTTAAGGCAACAGCATGAAGCTGTTTAACCAGTACCGAGTATACAAAAACAATTAGCAGCAAGTGTGGAAGATGTACAATGTTCTCTTCTTTCAGTATTCTGGCACTTAGAAGCAAAAAACACCTGTATTTAGTATCATGTGATGTAAAGTAATCAATTTAATTACTGTCCATACTGCACAGTCGTTTAGAAACAGTAGTCTGAGGTATCAAATAAAGCAGATTCAATGAATTACAGAAGAACTGAGCAATTATGGTAAATGCTAGTATTACTAGCTAGATTACCAGCTAGATTACCAGCTAGCAAATAGATTAGCAAATCTTGAGTGTGCGCACTTTCTGGAGTTTATGAAATAGAAGACAAATAAAAAGTGTGTATATTGCTTTCCTCTTTAATGTCTGTTGCTAACTCCATTAATTAACACAGAAAAGAAATATGGCCATTGGACCTGATTCAGTCGAAAGATGAAAAAAACCACATTACGTAACAACACACTTACACACATAAACTTTTTTTTTCCAGTTCTTTATAATGACTGTAAAACTGATGACACAGAATATGCTACCTTCTGAAAAGAATGCTCATTTGCAGAACCAGCTGGTACCTACGCAAGAGACACAAGGCACCAATATTCTTCTCACCCAGCCTCTTGATGATGATATGGTGACATGCAGTTGAAGCAATGGTTTACTGGTTTCCGCCCTTGAATGGGTGAGGGTACAGCGCTCCTTGGTTCCAGAGTTTTGGGGTCATTGCTTTCTTTACAGCTTCAGGAATAGTCCTATCCCCGTGTGAACCGGTGGGACTTAATGCCTTTGAGCTTATTGGGCTTGTCATGTTACCACCTTCTCCTGTTTGGAGTACCCTTGGTAGGACAAGTAGCTCCTGTGGCAACGTTGTCAATTTACACAGCTCCTGCAACCCCCTCAGACAAGGGTGTCAGCCTCATTGCTCATTGAGGGATCAATCAGCTCAAGTCCTGCCATATTAGATACCTATACGGACTTGGGCAGTGGTGTAAACTGTTTTTGTTTGTGTGCATAAACAGTTGGAAGATAAAGCAAAGTCCAAAACACTACTGTCACAATGGATCACTTAAATGCAGCTGGTGTGAAACCTTTAATCCTGTTGCTCCACCCTCCAGCAAGACGGTTGATCTAACTGTCTCTGGATTTTTAAAGCACTGGGGAGGATGTGTCTTCCAATGAAACAGCTATCTGGCTTAGAATTACCTATTAGGAAGTGAGAAGGAATAAATTCCAGACATCATCTCGTCCTCCAGGCCACGAGTCTCTTTTGCCCTCTGCAAGGTACAAGGCTTACCTGAGATGTTCAGTGGCGATTGAAGTAGAGGCATGTCCCTCTAGACGGCAGTCCCAGCCTACAGGTGGAAGCCGTCTGGGTATGCTTGGTAGTATCAAGCCCGAGTGAGGATCTGCCAATTGTGTGCTTCTGCTGTGCTCTCCCCGACGACAAAATCAACTAAATTACATGAGTTGGATTTTAACATATGAAATCCAGCTCAGTCTGAATCAAGCAAGCAATTTAACCTAGACTGAGGCCAGGAGCCTCTTCTGCAAACAAAGAATGCACTGTTAAGGATTTATATTCTATCAAAGCAATTCCAAACACAGAGTAATTATTGTTTCATTCAATAGCTTTTAGTCCTTGTGTCTTCCTTCCAACGCTCTTTTCCTCCCAGGCATTGCAGGCTCCACCCTCAACCTCCATCCTATTCCAGACTCCACTCCCATGCCATCAATAACAGCAGGCCCCACCAGTAACAGAGACCAAGCAACAATTCAATTTTAATGGCAGGTGCCAGGAAAGCAGACAGGGGTCATTAGTTATTGATAAGCTGAGGTAAACTCTGCCAATTCCAACCCGCCCTGCCCACCCCTGCCACCACTGTCCCAGCCACAATCAGTAGATTTAATTATCTGGATTCAAACCTGTGGAGTCCAATTGATAGATCTCTTTCCCAAGCTCAGGTAAGGAATTCCAAGCAAAGGTTCAACCATCAAAACCAAGGAGCTTTCAAAACAACAAGGCAACAACAATGATTGAAAATACCTTCAAAGACAGTACAGTCAATCATTAAGAAGTGGAAGGTGTGTTGTACCACCTATACACTGCCTAGATCAGACTGCTCCTCCAAACCGAGCCACCAAGTGAGAACATCATTCTGAATTTTCAGAAAACTCCTTGAGGAAAAATGGCTTCAGTTCTCTAAAAACTTGAAAATATGACAAAAATTCCCTTTTCAGTGGGACAGTGACCCAAAGCACAATGCACAAGCTACACTGCAGTGATTTAAGAACAGTAAAGAGAATGTCCTTGGGTGGCTCTGTCAACATTCAGATCCTGCTGAGAATCTACGCAGACATTGCAAAAACTTTCCAAAGTTTATGAACCCCTTATGAACCCTGAGAGGCCTTATAAAAATTTGCCAAGAAGAATGGGCAGATATTGCTCCAAGCACAAAGTTGGTGGAGAATAATCCAAAAAGAAAACTGTGCTTTTGCCAGGTACTGTATGTATTGTGATATAATAAATAAAAAAAATTGATAAATTAAGTACTGATATGGGACTTGCTTAAATCATTACCTGTCCTGTTTCATCAGTCTATTTCTTAAGATCTGCAATTTTGTTTATTGTAACCAAATGTAGTTTTTTTTACATTTTGTAGTTTATGGGGCTTTCATAGTTTTCTCCATAATTACTATTTACTATTCATATTTAATGTATTGATATGAATCGTGATTTCTAGTATCCTTGTTATTCTACATAAAACGAAAACGTTTTATGTAGCGAAAACGTTTTTTTTTTTTTTTTGCTAAACTTAAAAAATCAAATTATTAATACATGGGCTAAATTAAAATAACTTCGCTGGGGGCGTGAAAACAGCGCATTTTAGCTTTACCATTCACCTTTCAACCTTGGAGATGTGAGAAAATAACATACAGTTCCCTCGTTTGGCTATGACGCTTTTCAAGCAATTAATGGGTTGCGTTTTATTTGTCAAACAGCACTATAAACGAACTCACGGGGGTTTGTTAGACCAACGATGTTTCACCCCATCATCGCCGCTTTAATAGTTAACAGCCTCTTAATTGATTACTGCCAGTAAATCTTTAATCGGCACAGTGCAGGGCCTGGGGTGACTGTAACGCTTTGATTGCTGACAAAAACTCAGACTTGGGTGGGGAGTGGGAGAGGTAGTCGCGCCACGATTCACTAGACAGTGGTCGGGAAGAAAAGAGGAAGATGTGTATTGGGAAACGTGGGCGGAGAAGTTCAATCAAAACATCGGCGACTTTCGGTCATCTGGTAAATATCATTAGTCTGGTAAGTGATTGCGGACACTAAATTAAACGCTTGTTCATTCTTCACTGATCCGGCGGTATCCGACAGAAGAGCAAATGGACCGAGACGTGGTTATTCACACAGTAATAAAACAGTAAACGAAACGCGATAACAGCGGTCTACGTTTTTGTGGCGATTATAATTTTTTGTTGGGTAGCAACATGTTCTAATTATTTAAAGAAAAGGCCGGAAGAAAGTTAACGGCAAACTAACTATTAATTATGCTAAACGTATTATTTCGGTCGATATACCAACTTGCATTGCTAGGTAATGCTTAGGCATGCTGTACTATTACAAAGAATTCGTTGAAAGTCAGGATATCGACCTTAGAATATGGAAGTTCGTTTTGACTGTTATGGTGAAATTGTTCAGAATCACTACCAAATGTATTAAATCCCCCTCAAAATGTGTTAAATCCTTATTTTCCTTTATCTATTCTTGTGCAAGCGAGCAAAGATACAGTGATAGGTATTTGACTTCTTCCCCCTCCGCTCCACTATGTCATGGGTTGTCGTATCGGCAGGGACTGGTGCAGCAGGAGGTCTGGAATCCTTCAGAAAGCTCTTACCCGGATTGATGACATTCCTTCGTCAACAGAGAACGGTGAGCCGTCAACACATCGCATCCTTTAAACTTAAGTGCTTATATGTAACTAGACAATATATTGTACTGCAATTTTTCCCCTTTTTAACGGGGTCAGTATGGATAGTAGTAGAAACTTCACTCAAGGAGTACGTTACCTGAGGGTAGGCCTTAACATTCATTGTAACAGTGACTAACATTAAAGCAGATTTTTTAAAAATTATTATTTAATTCCTTGAAACCGTACTCTGGCTCATTGATTTGAAATTAGATATTACATATTGTATGTTAGAATTTTTTTTAATCCGAGCTCACTTTATAGTTTTAGCGACTTGCTCAATTTGCAAACATTCAATCACCATTTTTTAAAATTTGCATTTTATTTTTATTTCAGCCCAGGACAGGTTAGGGTGTGTTTAGCGTGGTCTTTGTTTTTACTAAATGATGGGTGCTATGAGAATTAGTTGTTGATAGAACCAAGTTACATGACATGTGACAGAGCCAGAACCTCAGCATTTCTCCTTGCCATCATCTACCTGGATGGAAGCTGTCAAACTGGTTGCGTTTCCTTTTCCCACTTGACAAAAGACAAACTAATCATTGATTAAATATCAAGAAAGTGGAGTGGAACTGGTAGAGTGGGTCCTCCTCCCACGTCGTCTCTCACCCTCCCTGTACCTGTTCGTTTAAGGATGTCTCCTAATGTTCACACCTCCTAAGTAGGAGGAAGGGAAGTCCCTTTCACCTTGTACCACTGCCTTCATCTATTCAATGCAAAGCTAACAAACCATTACAGTGCAAACACACAGTGGTGGGTGTCACCCTCAAAGATCGCGGTGGGCGAATGCAGGTCAACTCCCTATAGTTTAGAAATGCTTGGTAATGACAGAAATCGTATATGCCCTATAATAATGTTAGTGAAGATAGTCAGGTAACAGTGATTATTTCAAGTAAAAGTGGCCCAAGAAAGTTAAGTTTCCTTTATGCAGACAGGCGCAGAAGCGCAGTTGTTCCCTAGTACAGGCAATGATTATGGCTATAGACAAAAACGTGCCATGTTGAATGAATGGATCTGAGATAGTAGTGTCCTACCAGTATCTCCAATGCTCAGGCATGTACTTGCTTTTTAACCATGGCTTTTTCACAGTTAGTATATGACATTTCTTTGACACTTCTACAATGTTGGAGAAGCATTGTTAGAACATTGCGCGCCTATGAGTAAATTAAGTTTGGGTTGTCTGTAGTCGCCTTGTAGTGACATGGTCTTCATCTGGGATATGAAATTGAGTTTGTCCCATTCACTCATTTGTAAAACCTAGGGCAGATAAATGGTTTTAGAGAACCAAAATACTATTTTAAAATATTTGCTCTTGTATTGTGTATATATTAGTGGAGTTGTCCAAGTGTTCTGTTTTTTTTTTTCCATCCACTTTTTTTATCCTTAGATATAATCTGACAGGCCTCGGATTTAGTTCTATAAAGAGATTAATTTCCCTTAAACCAAGCTGGATGTAATCTGGCTAGTGGTTTCTCTGGACACACAATACTACTGGATAGCTTGTCACAAGCAGTAAAAAGGCCAGGGAATAAAGGGATGTGAATTTCACAGGTATCAGGAGCAGGTGTGAAATTTTACGTGTTTGGGAGAAGCTGTAGCACCTGAGCCCTTCTTCTGCTTGGAGGTTGGTGGCCAACAAGAAACGCGCTTGGACAAGTTCTCTCTTCCTCACGTCGCCGTTTAAATAACCTGGCATATATCATGGACGAACTTTAATTAACCGCTGCACAGCATTCTACTCTAGTGTTGTGGGGGGTCAGTTGTAGAAAGCCAGTCTGTTTTCCGATGTTGGCCAAATACACTTATTTAGCCGTTTATTTACGTGTCGGCTACTCCAAGCAACCAAGCACTTAAAGAAATTTATGGATGACGTTTTGGAGAAGTCCAACAGAATTTGGAAAGTAATCATGTTTTTAAATCTAGTGTTTGTAAACCCTTGTTGACCGCCTGATATGGCCAAATTAATAATCTTTAATTAAGAAGAAAAAAAACAACCTCAGTAGAGGTATTTTTAGTTATATGCAAATTAATCTTCAGGTAATTGCTGAAGAAATTCACTAAATATAGTTGTCTCTCAATCTTAGATGAAGCAGTAAATTAATTCCACCAGTTGAAGAATACTAAGAGTACAAAACAGGCATGTATTGAGAGAGTTATGTGGCATTTAATCAGATAAGATTGACTGACAGAGAAAACCCAAAGCTGAGCCTGTGAACAAAAAAAAGGATCTTGTGGAATCTCAGGTCGTAACCTGCCAAACGTATGAACACTTTCTCTTAATGTTGCTGTGCTGGAGTGGCAAGACTGTTATTTATGAGTTTGAAACGAGCAAATCAGCTGACCGCCTCCTGACTGAAAAGGTTTAAAAATGGGATGAAGTCTCCACTGTCCGACTGTCTTGCGCAGTGCGTGTCACTGAACAGCAGGGACAGAGGTGTGATCTCGGGAGGATGTTTTTACTTCTTTTTACGGGCCTCTGACATGCCACACAGTAGCATGTTGGTGTCACAGCATTGCCCCTCCCCGATCCTCTCCTCACTTTTCCCATTCTGCCACAGTTAGAGACCTCAACACCCCTCCCATTTTGTTTTTTCCTGACCCCCCCCCCCCCCCCCACCACACACACACACACACACACACAAATGAACAGCTGTCCTGTATTTCCATTCCCCATTCACCCTCTTCACCTATCTGCCCCTCTGTAGCTCTATTTGGTCCTTGTTCACATAACTCCCAAGGCTGAAACGCTCCTGGCTTAGGAAATTGCCCGACTGTACCTTTTTTGCGAGGACACTGACGACTTTGCATAAGCTTGTCTATAACCCTATAAACTAGAGGAGCAATTGAGGGGGTGGTAAATAGCTCTTCTCAGATTGGTGGTCATGGAGGCCATAAACATTCTGTTTGTCGATGTTCATTACCAACATGAAAGCTGCCTCAGGAGGGTCATATAATCCAGCCACTAGCACTCTCCCTCTGCTCAGAATAACCATTTGAGGGCAGAGATTAAGTACTAAATATTTGGATGGAGTTGGCATAAAAAGCTTAAGAAGTTGAAGAGTGAACATTAAATGAATGGACAGTGCTGATGAAAGCAGTAGAGACGCGGGCCACGCTGCCTCTTCGAATTCCCAAGAATCAATAATCTTTCTTATGAGATTGGATAAATTTGTGGTTTGCTTATAAATACAAATGTATTTACTATAAGGTATTGAATTATGCTAAATATGGCTATTGATATGTTTTTTGTTTTTACTTGGTATGCATTTTGTTTTTAATTAAATGGTGACCTTGTTGTAAATTCAGGTTAATATTTCACTTGACATGGACTCAACATCATTAATAAAAAGCTTCAATTCAATAGAATATTGTACTTTATTATTTTTATTTTTTTTACATTAGCTATTTATAAAAATACACCTTTATTTATTCTGAAGTATTTGTATACAAGATAATATGTTGTATACATTATGATTTTTTTGTTGTTGAATACATTATTTAGAAAGTCTGAAATGTTCCTGGATGCTGGAACTTTTTTCAACACATGACCTGAAGAAATAGATAAAATATTACTCTAAATGCAATCATGTATTTAGAAATGTGACTTACCAACAAACATTTTTATAAAAAATTTCAAAATTTTGAAAAAATATTTCTACCTGAAATATTTAAATATTAAATATAACAGTAATTACAGCATGATTGAGAATTAAGTTGAACTTTTTTTAAATAAAGAGCTACGGTAGTCTGCAATGACTATCAAAAGATTACTTGGGTTAACACGCATTCAGTTGCACTCGCTGGAACTAAATAAAGTACCAAAGTATTGAAGTACCAAAAAAAATCTCAGATTTTTAAAAACGCAGTCTCAGATAATTTCACGTTATTTAACATCTCTTTTCTTTTCTCTGAGAACACAGTTAATGTAGTGGTGCTTCTCTTGGTGGAAGTCCAGTTAAGTGTCTTTGGAGTGGCTTTGTAGTGCGGGGCCATTTTGGGTGAAGAGGGACTGTGGGTCAGTGACAGCCACACTCCTCCACAATCATGTCCTCGTGGTGCCGCAGCACCACGCCCTCATTCTCATAGTACAGCATGGACAGGGGGCTGAGGCGTGTCGGCACACAGGACGGGCACGGGACGCGGTCTGGGTGGTACAGCTTCAACAGACTCTGGAACACAAACAACAAAGGGAATAAATGTCAGTCAAGTTACTACAAGGCAGATTACTCCTCTAACTTCAAACTCAACCAAATTCAGTCATACCATAATGATGACAAATCCTCTTTGAAAAACAGATTTGCAACCTCAAACAATCCTAAATCCTACAATTTGCCCGACCTTCATTAAATTAGAGATAAGGAGAATGTTTCATTATTTACCTGCATGTAGGCATGGTTGGTTGGCTTGAACGACTCATCTACTGGACTGGGGCATTCACCCTCGCAGCGGTAGGCGTTGTAGCGCTTGGGATACACGATCCACTCGTTCCAGCCAATTTGATCAAAGTCGACCCACATGTCCACCTTTCTGCAGAGCTGCCTCTGGCTGGTCTCAGCCGGGGCAGCCGTTGCGACTGTGCCCCCTGCCAATCGTACCCTCTCCCTCTCCATGCGGTTCCTCTTGTGCCGTCGGGCCTGGGAGTCTCGGCCGGCGCGGTCCAGGATGACATATTTGGAGTGCTCTACCGTGCGGATAAGTGTGGGGGTGTGCTGGCCGTCCCTTGCAAGGTTGTGCTTAGAGAAGACGACCATCATAACTCGGTCAGCAGTCGGGTGCTGGATTCTGTGTTTCGGGGAATCCCAGTCCTCAGCCAAACGTCCATGCTCATCTGCCACCAAGTCCTCCTTTACCTCCCCCTGGCTGGGCATCGTCTCCTCCTGATGTAGCCAGTACTTCAGCAGTGCTGTCACATTGAAGACCTTCCACGAAGACCTGGTGTCACTGGGTGTGGCACTGAAGCTGCCCAGAAAGATGCGTTCTTCGCGGCAGGTTGGAGACTCTGGGGCACAGCTTTGCTTGCGGGAGTGGTAGATGTCCATGGCGACAGGCTTGGAGGCTGCGAATGCGGACAGTCGAAAACGCAGCTCTGACAGTTGGACATTGTCACTGGCTGAGATAGAAGACATATCAAAGGTGACGGCCCATCTCTCGCCGACCTGATAGCAACCTGGAAATAAGAGCAAATGGAGTTTAGAAACACACCTATGCCTGTAACATTCATATAAGGTCTGTGAAGCAAAACTTCACGGAAGCTACATTCATTCGATCATTTTAGGGAGCAGAAACATTTAGACCCAAGAGGAAAGTGCAGAACAGCTACTGGCATGTGCTGTACAAATGTCAAAACGCTGGGGGAAAAAACCTAAAAGCCAGAGGGGTAGAAAGGGATGTGTATTGAACCTTCCGTGCAGTGACATTTGTAACAGACGTCTGGGAGTCCGCTAATACACACACAGGGCTCACATTAAACAGAAAACCCTTTAAAGTTAAATAAACATTGCGATACTGCGGTGATAAAAGGGGAGGATCTGATAAACGCGAGATTCCCAGATAACGGGCTCATAAGAGGTTCGTCCAAGAAATCCTTTACGCACAGGTTTCCAACTTAACTTAAACCTTGGTTTTTAAATAAAATTCGATATCAGCAATCCTACTAAATAATATTGAATAGAATATTTTTTGTAACAAGAATTATACTCACTTTTGGCAATTAGACTGAGAACCGAATCGGAGTCATGCAGCGTCGGGTTGTCTGTGTTCGTGGTGTCGCCGGTGCTGGCGACGCTGACAGCTGCAGTCCTTGTAGCGTCCACAGTCTTGAAAGTTCGGTATAGCTGCATCATGTACAGCGGGTATCTGTTTGGATGATACTCCGAACTTTTTATGGAGGCTGAAATGAGAGACCCTCCGTCGTGGTGCTTGGAGTCGTGAGGCTCTTGGTGAAGTGACTCAGTGAGAGCCACTGCCCCGCGGAACGAAATAGGTTCCATGTTCCCAGCAGTGGTCCAGCATATAAGAAATGAAAAGAGGATAGCAACACTTAAACTCATTATATCTGCGGATTATATTCCTTCTTTTTTTGCGATTTATGCAGCTGTCACCGAGATGCAGAGAGAGAGAGAGAGAGAGAGAGAGCTCTGGCTTCCTACTCCTCGCTTGTCTGTTTAAGAGTGATGCTGCGGAAACTGCGGAGTCCCTGTAAGACCATTTATAGTGAACAGCTGCCCTTTGATGAACCCTGTCAACCGCTGTTCTTTGAAGTGTCCTCTGATCCCCAGAGTACTTCAGAAGGGGGAAAGGGGATAGATCTGTCAAGTTCATTGTCTCTCGAAACTGTCCACGCTTTTGTATTCATGACATGTGAAGACACTAATCCTGTGCTGTTTATTGGAGATCCCTCTGATAAGACAACTTACCAGTAATATTAGTTAAATAAATCAGTAAACCATTTTGGCGTAGCAAAAGATATATTTGATTAAGGAAGGGAGCTATCAATATTGCTAATAATAGTCATTTCAGACGCTAACTGAAATGAATCTTCAATTGGTCCTTTTTTATGTCAGAAATATTTTAAAATAATAATAATAATAATAATAATAATAATAAAATGACGTTAGAAGTCATTTGACTCAAACATGGTGCTGGTAACTGAATCATAGACCGAAGCTAAAAAGGGAAATGTCACATATAAAATTGATCAAAGACATACCTCTGTAAACGCTTAAGTTAAAAAATATTAATTAGATTACGTCAAAAGGATCTTTATATTAACACGACTGTTATTTTGTTTATTTGCACCTGTTGCTGCTGAAACATGTATTTTATTTATTTATTGATTTATACTTTTAAACTATATATAATATACAATGATACCTTTTTGTCTCTGGAATGCTGTGATCACAACAGTAGCAATTCTTAGATGTAGCTATGTGAGAAAATTTCAAACGTATAACACAAGACATCACACACATTTTGATAATACTTAGGTTTTGATGTTACCTGAAACAAAGGAATCTCCTCAATACAACGTTTATATTTATGCTTTAATGTGCTTTTCTTTTTTTATGTTTGATTTGATTTAATTCCCGAAACCTAATCCAGAACAAAACGCAATGACTTCCTTTTATTGCATAATACTGTATTGATATCCTCATAATCTAGTAATTTGTGCATCCTCACAGCGGACACGCATGCAAATATTAATTAAACGAATCCGCACAGACGGCGTCCCTACCTCACGTTTTGGTTTCCATTTGGATGATCAATTTATGTAGATAAAAGAGGCAGATTTAACGCATTTTTCAAATTTTGCATTCAGTTACACAATATACAACCTATATTGTGTATATTTCAATATTTAATTTAAAAAAACGACTGTTTATGCCGGACGAAAAGTCACACAATTCGATAAAATAAAATAATTTTACTTAAATGCTAGACTGTCACTGCTAGGAATTTTAAAACGAATAATAACGGTTGTTATCCTAACGTTATTAAATGAAGTCAGATTGAGAGGTTTTTGCCTTAATTACCTGGGTAACCAACAGGTTTGTTAAGGCACCGAAGCTCTAAGTATTACTCCATCAAGAAAACAGAATGCGTCTTTGTGTGGCATGTGAATCTCAACACAGAGAGTTGTCACATTTGGGTTGACGGGGCTCCCGGTTTACTGGTTCCGAATCCGAGTGGCTACCGCCAGCTGAAGCTACCGCCACTTTCTTGCACTTGTCTCCAGCTTCGCCGCCACAACGGCAGTGTCATTAGTTATTTTATTTGATGATTGGCTAGTCCAACACATTGTCCCAGTTGATATAAGATTTGAGATAAGACGGATTTTAAAGCTTCAGCTTTTTATTTTTAATTTGATTAACATGAACATTTAAAACATGTGTAACCAGAACAAAGCACAAAATAATATGATAAAAAAAATTCTCATTAAAAGCTAAGGAATAATTAATAGTAATGAAACTTTTTAAATAGCTATTAAACATTTACATTTTAAATTTGAACTAAGAATGTGAAATCATATTTGCTGGGATAATTTCTACATACTCAAGTCTCTTGTTACTTCCTATGCCAGACAGATGAACAGGTTTGTAACCTTGCTTGTTGTAAGTTGTAAGAGGACCAAGCCACTCTATAACTTATATATAACTGTGCAGTGTCAGATGAGAGTGATTGTGTAAGCTGAAAGGCAGCACTAGCAGGATCCCTTCTGCATAGTTAGTTTTTCAGAATGTTTGTGCACCGTTCTCAACATTCTTATTGTCAGAAATACTTCACCAGGATATTATGTGCATGCATGACTGACAGGACGTGTATATTCCCATGAATCCCTATCCACTGCACCCTTTCGATTACAATAAACCCTGTTTGGGAGACCAGGGACAATCCTCTAGTTAGAGCTAGAGCTAGTTTGAGCTAATGACATTTTGAATGTATCTAACATGTATACGAGCATTGGACCACTGAATACATTTAAAGTATTTAGGGTAATTTCCCTATAACTTCTCTTAAACATACAATAGTACACTAAAGTGTTTCTGGGAATGCAATTTTATGGAACCCTAGACCAGTGAAACGGGTAATATTTAAGGTAATATTTAATATTTATCAGTTCACTGTATACAAAATCTCCAGTAGCAACCGCTTTAATTTCAACTGGAAGAAAGCTAAAATCAGGAGATCCTAATTTTTTTTTTTTAAAGCTTGTTTTGCAGAAACCCCCTTGATTTGAAGGAGAACTTCAACAGTAATTTTGAATGGAACACAATCAATTACTTAAACTTTGATAGATTAAACTTTAAGGGCTATTTGCCTAATATTCTGAATTAAGTCTCCTCATGGATTCAAATTGGAATCTCAATCTCAATCTCAAAACAAGCTGATCGTGGTCAGACAGCATTGCATGGGACTAGGAAGTTTGGGCCTGTACTTTATCTGAGGCCAGTAACGTAAAACTTTACTGTATTCCAACACATGAGCAATCCTAAGCACATCATTTGCTCAACCAAGTAAAGTCAGAGTACACATGCTTCCATGTGAGTGTGTGACAAGTGCATCTTGGGAATTTGTCTGTGCCAGCCAGGTGTGTTTGTTCACTGAGGGCCAGGTGGTTCGTCCTCTTCTTCACAACTCACTGAAGAAAGTCTTAACCTGGAGGAAAAACAAGCAAAAAAGTAAAAAAAATACAAAATCAGAAATGGAGCACCTCATAAAAAAACAAACAGATAAAACATTTTTTAAATGGACAACAGCGCCCTCTGGTGTTATAATTTGCCAGGTCAACCTTAGCCAGCTTGACAGAGCATCACAGAATATTTGACCCGAGGAAAATTGGGAATTATTTAAATGAATAGGATTAGATGCAAGTCTGATTACCAGTGCAATCAGTCTCTTCTGCACCTCCATGTCCTTCTCAAAATCTAAACTCGCATCCACCACTAACACAGGCACCTGCTTCAGTAGGTCAAAGTGCAGCCTAGGAGAAAAGGTCACGGCAGAGAAAACGCTGTCACTGGATACATTGGACCAGACACAGTAAGATTAAGTTAAGTCAGCAGGAAATAAAACTGCAAGATTAAAAAGTTGATCTCTTTTAAGTAGACTCCATGTATAAACGTGTGTGTGTGTGTGTGTGTGTTTGTGTGTGTGTGTGTGTCTATGTTTCTCACTCGGTGCTCTTGTGAATCAGCCAGTCCTCATGTCGCGTGTGCAATTTCTCCAAATACTCCAGCTCTACGCCCTTCTCTTCATTCCGTCCACGCTGGCCAAGGCGCTCCAAGCAAATCTGCCTCACACAAACACACAGCACCACTACATTGATACCAACTAAGCAGTGCTGGTCAATGGGAACCAAAAATTGGGTTCAAATATTAACACAATAAGACTGCGTTTGTTATTAGATAACATTTTTTTTAAAATAAACACGTAACAATGTCTAAATTAACTAAATCTTTCCTGTATCGTCAGTGGGAAAGAAAGGTGTGAGTGATTTTAAAAGCGAGGTTACCTCTGGTGGGGCTTTCAAGTAGATAATTCCCTCCAGTTGCACACGGTGGCCAAACTGCTTCAGGAGGAAGGAGTGCCAGTTCTGATAGACTGCCCACTCTGTGGAGTTAATGTTGCCTAACTGGAACATGTTCAGTGCAAAGATGTACCTGTCCAGACATGCGTCACCCAAGGAAAAGAGCAGGTTTACAAGAAAGGAGGGGGGAAACTTTTGGACTAAAAGTAGAGGAAATGTCCACTAAAGGTGACTTAATTACAAAAATCTCTAAACTTAAAATCTACTAATTTCATAAAACTTATTTCAGTATTCAAAAACTTGTTTTCACATTTGATCAACTCCTTTAAAGAGAGATTACTCTTCAAGAAAGCAAAAGTGCTCCCAGTTAGCACTGTGCTACCTACTGGTACGTGACCCTCACCTATCACTGTAGACAGACCGCTCAAACACCTGCACTGGTATGTCATTTGCTCCAAGAAGGTGGGCAGACGGCGGTTCTAACTGCGTCCGCAATCGGCTCATGCAGGAGAAGGTCTGGAAGGTGTAGGACCATCGCTGTGGGTCCTGGTACATCATGTCCAACAGGTTGCTGAAAGTCTGCTGGGGAGACTGCACCACCAGGGCGACACATTTAGGGCTTACGTCTTATTAAAGTAGATATCAGATATGATGGCAGTTACAAGGGAAGACGTTAAAAGGTGAATAATGGGTATAAATCTAAATTAAAAGAGCAAAAAAAAAAAAAAAAAAGATAAACGCGTTACTTGTGAAGATGTTGTCTCTATGTTCTGCCACTTGCCTACTGGTTCAGGTACAACTTCCCAGTTCTCATCAGCCGATTGCAGAAGCCGTGCAAATGTAGACTTGCCTACAGCTGATTGCGTGCATAAAGGCACAAAGAGATACAGTACGTTAGAAACAAGCTTCAGTCGCTATAACCCCCACTTCAATTGTAATACATGTGTGGGGTTTTTTATCATTTTCAATTTAGTGGAAAAAAAACCTAATTATAGAAGTTAAATCTCAGAGATCAGAACCACAACAATGAAATTGCCAATGTCAGTCAGACTGTAAGATTTAACATTTCTAGTTTGTTACAACAACACAACTCTTCTATATACACCGATCAGCCATAACATTATGACCACCTGCCTAATATTGTGTCATTCCCCCTTTTGCCGCCAAAACAGCCCTGACCCGTTGAGGCATGGACTCCAATAGACCTCTGAAGGCCAAGACGTTAGCAGCAGATCCTTTAAGTCCTGTAAGTTGTGAGGTGGGGCCTCCATGATTCGGACTTATTTGTCCAGCACATCCCACAGATGCTCGATTGAATTGAGATCTGGGGAATTTGGAGGCCGAGTCAACACCATGAACTCTTCGTCGTTGTGTCCCTTAAACCATTCCTGAACCATTTTTGCTTTGTGGCAGGGCGCATTATCCTGCTAAAAGAGGCCAATGCCATCAGGGAACACCGTTGCCATGAAAGGGTGTACATGGTCTGCAACCATGCTTAGGTAGGTGGTACTTGTCAAAGTAACATCCACATAAATGGCAGGACCCAAGGTTTCCCAGCAGAACATCACACTGCCTCCGCCGGCTTGCCTTCTTCCCATAGTGCATCCTGGTGCCATGTGTTCTCCAGGTAAGCGATGCA
>JAOYSI010002497.1:0-16002 GCA_025775065.1 Hiodon alosoides
TGTAAAGCGTCTTTGTGACATGGCAACATGTGAAAAGCGCTGTATAAAAATAAAATTGATTGATTGATTGAATTGATTCACCCGGTGTATCAAACCAGAGCAATTCGTATCAATCCAGTCTGCCAAGTTACACCTCTTTTGTGAGGTTTTAAAGCATACATTAGGCCAAACAACATGGCACCAGCTAAGGCAACGTTATCCAGATCCTGCAGTACCATCTGGCCTTCCAGGACAACCCCAATGTCCTCTGGTGTATCAGGAGCCATATGAGAGCAAATAAAACACATGCCCTAAACCCCAAGTCTATATATGCACTGAAACATCATACTGAGTATCTGCGTTAACTGATAACTATTTCCTCAAATAGTGGCCTGGGCTTTTATTTATCTCTGCAGCAAAGGGTACCAGGCCTGTGTGAAGTGAACAGATCGGTATAATCAAATGTTTTTGCTCCTGATTGGAGTTTTTTATATATTAAGTGGCTCCAGTTACTCAAGTCCTATGTTTTTTTATTTTTAGTATACTTTTACCCATTTATGATTTTTCCCTAGAAATAAAGTTGCACAATTTACATACAGTCTACATTAAAGCAGGTCTGCATTAGCATTCATGGATTTTGACAGGTGAAAAGCTCTGCAGTAAGAAATGTAGCCAGTACCAAAGAAATACTTTATTATTTTGTGTAAAAAGGTCATAGTATTTTATTTAACTACAAGGGATCTGTCAGTGAATGTTTATCAATTTGAATTATTCTGTGTCTATTAAATTGAATACCACAAGGTCAGCAACTAACAATTCTGTCATTATTATTTCATCTATTATTTTGGTTTTGTCCATAAATGACAGAAAATACTGAAGAATACTCATTATGAAAATCCCCACAACACAAAGCAACATAACAAGGCCTTAATTCTTCCAGTTTGACATGTTTATTTGAAAACTGACAATTAACTGATTTAGCACAGTGGCAGATAATTTTAAAGTGTAATCCGCTCTACCACAATGTGTATCTAAATCATAATGAAAAATACATTTTGTGTTTAATTTCTTATTTTAAGACATTTCACCTTACTGGTCTTATAAATGTAAAAATGAATATTCACATCAAATCTAGAGCATGAATTAATTAAAAATTTCTATCTTCTACATATTTTAAGCTACTACAAACCTGACCCATTTTTAAATCACTTAAAAAAAAATTCAAAACCATACATACTACCATACTGTTATCCAACTAATTGGCTGGCTGTTCTATGCTTTTTCAATAATTATACTCACCGTGTATTCCCTCACTAGATTTTCTGGGTCCTCACTGAGGTACACACATCCCCTTAATTATGCATTCCTGCCCAACATCAACGTCATCATCCTAAGTCAACGGGAATAAGCAGAACAAGTCATGGAGTTAGAGTCCTTACCTCAATCAGATGTGTACAAATCAGTATTTTTTCCCCCAAAATGCATTCTTACTTGACTCAAGTTTGTCAGACAGCACATCTAACTGTGAGAGAAATCTGGATTGCAGGGGCATGGTGATAATACGCTTAGATTCTGCATTTATCTGAAAACAAGAATTAGCACAGACATAAAAATACTGTAACAATACTTTGGAAAGGCAAACATTGCCCAAACATTGTTTCCATAAAGCTTCCAGTGCATGATCGACATATTCAGTCCAAACATAATTTCATTATGAAAACATGCTCTAAGCAAATTTCATAAATCACATACCTCGCTTACATCAAACAGCACTGGCCACCTTGCCTGGAAGTCCTGTATCATGTGTGCGTCACAAACCAATTCATATCTCCTATATGCAAATGTCTTTTCCATTTTCATCCTCACCACCTCCCTGTTGTTCCTCTTCTTAACATCTGAAAGAAGTTCCACTCTTACACGCTCAAGGCTCACATCAGATTCTCTAGTAGGATGGGGGGCAGTAGTTCACTTCGGATCGCCTTGGTTTTTTGATGCGAAGAGTAGCACTAGATTTGCCGTCGGGTTTTTGCTTGAGAGAGTTTACCATCTCCTCAGGATACCTCCACTTTCTCAAGTGAGTGCGGTAGATTGCAAGTTTATTCTTCAAGCTAACTTTCCATCCAGCATATCTAGTGAGTGAGCCTTTCTCAGTCAGGCAAGGATGCTTTGAGATGAGGGCCTCTCCAAACATGTTAAACTGTTTATCAGTGACATAAACCTTGTAGCTGAATATTTCTTGGACCAGTCCCTCTAGAATGTTTGACTTCAGTTTTGGATCTGGAGTAAGCAACGTACCCTTTTCTATGTACGCTGCATTGCCCTGCTCAAGTTTCAGCTCTGCATCATAGCTAAACTGAGGAACATGGACGATGCTGGGCCAAACTGACCTTGAGCTGGATGACTCTGACTCCGGTGAAGAGAGTATGTCAGTGTCAACACACCAACTAGATGGGGACGAGGATTCTTCAAGAACGTGCTGGTGTAGAGCAGGAACTGAGGTGGAAGGGCTATTGACACACTCCGGAGGTGAGGTTTCTGTCATGGGAATTACTCTGATGGTCCCTATATTCTGTACTTCATCTATTGAAGTGAGATTTATAAACTAATTTCCAAATAGTGCATCTATGAATTGAAGTCTGAAGTTTGAGTTAAGGCCACATTGTCTTTGTACCTCACTAAGAAGTTCATTAACAGATCCAGGAAGTCCATTTTGGAAAGTCAACCTTTGGCTGCCGTGGTCACCAAGGATTACTTTGAGAAGGAAGTACTTTGAGGGGAATTTATAATCCTATGCCTTAGTCTGTGAAGAGGATGAGAAAGATTCAATTTTAAAAAGGTTGTTATATACGCTTTTATGTTAAGACACACTTTTCCGTATAAAAGGACAAGAAAATTGATTCAATGGACGGTCAGATCTCTCATTTTTAGATTTCTCAGATGCAGGGTTTCATTTTGTAATTTGGTCAGCAACATGAGTGAAGATGAATTCGCTATAGTTGATTTAATCAATCAGTAACACTTTTATCCTGCAAACTTGGAGAGAAAATGCATTAATCCATTTTTATTTATTTTTTATTTTCAAATACTAGTATGGGCATTCTATGACAATATTAAAATGAAAATGGCAAAGCTACTTGACAATGAAAATGAAAACTGCATTTGACATTTCATTTTCAAAGACTTAACCTGCCTTACAGTGGACAATATTCAAATGCAATAAGGGAAACAGCTCCCCCAGTGTATTGCATTTTCAAATACATGTCACCACGCAATTTTTGGATCAACATGAAAATTAAAATGCACTCTGTCAGTGCTCTCATCAAGGCGGGTCTTCAGTTAGGACATCACTTCCTTGTTCAGTGACTTTGTTCTAATTTCAAGTTCTACCTGGGCCAGGTTTGTGCCAACCGGAAGTAGCAGTGTTTGTCTGTCACTGGGGCAATGGCAGCGGCTTGGCTGGCACGGGAAATAATCACTTTGGCTGATCAGCTTGACGCCAACAGAGGCTCGTGACAGTGCTGAGGAGCTAAATTAACGTATTGCCATTTCTGACACCAATGTGGACAAGGTGGTGTTCTCAAATTTAAGAGAGGTAATTGAGAGACTGTCTGACACACCCCATTCCCCCGGAAGACAGCTCTTGATATCCCTATAGACGTTATCGAGACATACCAGGAGTAAAAGTCAAGGATATAGTGGAGCTTTATGGGGTGTGTCAGAAAACCATCCATCGGAGGATGAAACAACAAGGATTAAGGTAAGTATGTTGATCTTAATCTGTCAAACAACATTTCTGTAAGGGAGCTCCAGTCAGATATCAGTGTAAGGGGATTCTCAAAATCCAACGGGACTGAACTGTGCAGCTAAGTGTTAATCAGTAAAGTAACTTTACATGTTGTAGGAAAAGAAACACAAAGAAAAATTTGGATAGGCTCATATTTATCAGCAAGACTGCCGGTTATTGTCTTTCTTTTTTGAAATCACTTTTTCAGAACATTCTTTTAATGTGTGAATAATGTTGTGTTATATATTTTAAGTGTGTGGTTTTTTTATGATCTTTTTAACCTATGTAGTGTCTTTGAGTAGGCCTACCTTGAAAAGTGCTCTATAAATAAAACGTATTAATATTATTACTAAGCTACAATTATTATTATATTCATTTTTATAATATTCTCTTCTTTTTGATGGCGGAGAACTGTAGCCATTTTTAAAACCTCGACGATGTCAGGCGTATTGCAGTAATGCTATCACTAGCTCTTTTACCAACAAACAAGAGAAACATCCTCTGCTTTGGTCGTGGAATATTACAGACAGGCTGAGGTGTTAACAGAGGGCGGGTAGCAACCCTAAATTAAAGTCTATAAGGTGTGACATAATCAGTTTGATTTGTATTGTATTTTGGACGTGTCCAGCCAGTTGCGTTGCCATACCTATTTTAGGTAGGCTTCTGCACTGTAGAAGTTAGGGCTGTAAAGACAGTTGATGGTGAGTATACAGTACTATTATGTAGATGGGTAGATCACCAAGTAGGAAGTGGATATACTCCTATATTTTTCAGTTGCTTCTTGGCTGATAGGTGGGTTTTCTGTCCATAGCAAGAGGTCTGTGTACTCCATATACCCCCCACTACACCTGGTATAACTGAAGTTGCAGAGGTGCACAGATTTAACATAAAAAAATCCCCTTTTGTCATAGAAAATCACTTATTTGGTCATTTAAAAAAAGATTTGGTGTTTCACAAATATCACGTCTTTAGTAAGCGTTTGGAATTAATGCCTTAAAAACAGAGGTCAAACAGAAGGAGTGAGAAAAAATGGTAAAGTAGCTTGTAAAAGTGAGGACCAAATAGATGTAGACCTACAAGGCCTACTCAGGAGGAGAGATAGAGAGGAACCAAACAGGAGTAGAAATCATGGAGGCCTCCTGGAACATCTTTTAATTGGCACTCTATCAGGTTTTGTTCAGCGCCCAAAATCACTCAAGTATGCACATTTTCACGCATCTATCACAAAGGGAACAGTTTAGATCCTGTTTTGAGCTATTTTACTGGACTATATACAGTTTTATGCAAAAGTTTGGGCACCCCTCTCAGGCTGCATGATAATTTGCTCTGTCTTTTTAAGAACAGATCGTACTGATATGCCATTCAACTTCTAGAGAAAGCTGGATGATGTGATGTTTTTCAGACAAAAATTCTTAGTGTGACAGTACTGAGTTGTATGAAATAAAATCAAATGTGAAAAATAGGCTGTGCAAAGGTTTGGGCACCCTTTCAGTTGTGTTGATTTGAATACCTGTAGTCACTTAATGCTGATTGACTGCAACACAAAAATGATTTGATTGGCTCAATGAACATTAGACTGAAAACACAGGTGCAACCAATCATGACAAAGGATATTAAAGGTAGCTAATTGCTAGTTGTGCTTCTCTTTGATTCTCTACTGGAAATTAGCAACATGGGAACCTCAAAAGAACTCCCTAATGACTTAAAAAATAGGATAATTTATCAATATTAATTAGGAGAAGGATACAAAAGGTTATCAAAAATTTAAGGTCTCTGTCTCCACAGTCAGAAATATAGTTAGAAAATGGAGGGCCACAGGAACAGTCCTTGTGAAGGAAAAATCTGGTAGGCCGAGAAAAATATCTGAAAGGCAATGGCGAAGAATGTTTAGAATGGTCTCAGACAAACCACAGACCAACTTCAAAGAGCTCCAAGAACATCTTACAGCTGATTGTGTCGTTGTACATCGTTCCACAATCCAGCGCACTTTCACAAGGAACAGCTCAATGGAAGGGTGATGCGGAAAAAGCCTTTTCTGCGTACTGCCAACAAGCAGAGAACACAGCGTTCCAGGAGAAGAACCTGCTCCCTATTGTAAAATTTGGTGGAGGGTCCATCATGCTATGGGGCTGTGTGGCAAGCACAGGTACTGGAAACCTTGTCAAAGTTGAGGGTCACTTGGATTCCACCCAGTATCAGCAGATTCTTAAGAAGAATGTTCAAGAATCAGTCAAGAGGTTGAAGTTATGCCGGGGTTGGTTGTTTCAGCAGGACAATGATCCAAAGCATTGTTCCAAATCTACCAAGGAATTCATGCACAGACACAGATACCATTTTCTAGAATGGCCATCCCAGTCCCCAGACTTGAAAATCATCGAAAATCTATGGAATGATTTGAAGCGGGCTGTCCACGTTCGGAAACCAGCAAACCTGACTGAACTGGAGACATTTTGCAAGGAAGAATGGTCTAAAATACCTGCAGCCAGAATTCAGCGACTTATCAGTGGCTATAAGAAGCGACTACAGGCTGTTATTTCAGCAAAAGGAGGCTCTACTAACTATTGAGGTGCCCAAATTTTTGCACCTTTCTGTTTTTATTATGACTCGCATTGTGTTGTTTCTGTTGATTCAATTAATGTTATTTCAGAACTGAAATGTTACTGTTTCCATAAGATATAAATTATATCCAAATGAAGCTGCTGCTTTGAAAGCCCAGCAGATTATCAACTGAAATTATTATAATTATCCCAAACTTTTGCATAAAACTCTACCTTGTATGTTGCTCATGGAATTCAAGAGGTCTAATCATAAACACCACTGAACTTTTAAGGGAATTGTTTGGATTTAGCGAGATGTTATTGACAAATAATGAGATGTTTAGAATATAAGATTTCCTGATTTGAGGACTGTGTTATATCATCTATTAGGATTCACTTTTGGGTAATCACCCAGGCCCATGTCTGAGGACCATGTGCCTTTCGATGCACCTACTGACCAATCGTGCTTGGTATGACCATTCTGACTAGGACTGTTGTTGATGTGGACATATGATTGTGAACTAGTAAACTGGGTTGAGGCTGTTAAAGGAATTGTTTGGATTTGGGACATATCTCAGGCAACGGGTCAACGGGTTAGGGATCTGCCTGCCAGCCCAGCTTGAAGGGACAACAGCAGCAGCAAACAGGGCCAGCTGATAAAAAACAAAAAAGCCACTATCTTTTCAGGATTGAATGGTTATGGAGAGATGTATACCAGCAAGTCCTTGACCTGTTCCATACATTCTTCAGAAACATGGAGGCAGAGGGGCTATTGGGTCCTGACAATGAGATTCATATCTTTGCACTGCACTGGAGCTTTCTGCTACAGCTACAACGGCAACTTCACTTCTTTAAGAAAGCCTGGAACCACCACGGCCTCAGAACAGAGGGCCATCAGTCTCCATATCTACTGTGGATACGATTTCGAGAGGCCGAGGATCCTGATATGGCATGTGTTTTAAGGCATTTCTGTGTCAGCCTAAATGTGCTAACCCATCCCCCAAGTCTGTTTGCTACTAATTGAAAGTTGCTATAATTGTCTTGTTCTTATCAAGGTGGAGGAGAACTATGACATAGACTGGGATGGGCCACATGAGCACAAAGCTACAGGACTTCCAATTCCAGACATTGTACTGCCTCGAGACCTCACTGCAGAGGAGACAGCAGGACTACCAAACCTACTATGTATCCCTCATGGAAGCAGTTGATGTTTACCCTGCAACAGTTGAGCAATTGATGGACATGTTGGGAGAATAAGCTTAAGAAAAAGAAAAAAAAAAGGATTACCAAGGCAACTTTAAACATTTAACACTGATCACATTTTATTGTTTTCAAACAAAACTGCAATTTCAACATAATCAACATAATCAACTCTAAAATGTATCTGTATTATTGTTTGCATTTATGTATTATTGCCTTGAAATGTTTGAAGAAGAAAAAATGCTGGTGACATACATGTATACTGGTTTGAAGTAAACTGGAGGTAGTAGAATCCAAACACTATATGATAAAAAATAAACCTGTGTTGCTCAGCTATTTCAATTTCTAATGACTTTGACAAATGTGTCTCTTTTTGAAATTACACAAACATGGAAATTGTATTTTTTTTTCCCCTTTCTGCTTACACAAACTGTAAAGTCTGAGTGATTTTTTGCATCAATACATTTTTTTCCTAAAAACATTCTCTTTGAAAAAGGAACAAAACAATAGGTGGCATGGTGTGAACTACATTGAAGGCAAAATCAAAATGCCATATGCTACAATAAACACCTATGTTGTAGGCTATTACCAACTCTTCAGAACATTAACATATTTGTGTCCAACTTCCTGCATGCTGTCCCCCTAAACTTATATCATGCCAAAGCCAAACTTGGTTGACTTTACAGCTGTGTAAAGTACAAAAAAAAGCATTGTACGTTCTGCACCTCAAGGGTATTTTGAGTGTTGTGAGGTAGGTGGAGGCAGTGGGCATCGACTGGTATGGAGACACCTCCACATATAGATGCCCTCAGCAGTTATTTGAGTTCTTCAGAAGAACCTGTAACAATTCAATTCAAATATGGAACACACACACTTAGTTGTGATACGTTTGTCATGAATTTTGATTGCAGTCACTTTGATTGAGGGTGACCAAATTATAACAAGCTAACAGTATTTCTTGGCGAGTAGCATTTTGTAGCCTTCAGCCAAAGAAAGTTTTGATAGCCCTGCATTAATCTGACAACAGAAACAGATTAAATTAAATTCAAAGACCGTAGTTATCAAAATCAACACACAAGATTGTAGGTATTTGTTGTACCGCTTTGAATGTAGTCCCGTAGAAAGCCAGTGACTTCTCCAGGTTTATTTCTGCATCCTCATCATCACTGTCATGTTCTGGCCAAATCATCCTTTTCAAGATCATCTACAAAATAAACAGTGCACCCCGTTAGGAATAATAACTTTGCACCATATAATCCTCAGTTTTTTTACCTTATCCTGTCAGCCTATGTAGTGATTGTTTACCTTTCAGAAATTAGGGGAAAGTTATGTTTTTGGCATCTTATATTAAATATTTGCTGCTGAACTTGGACTTGTGAACAGAGTTATTTTGAATAAATACATATATAATGATTACCTATGGTTTCATAACATGACATTAGTGCTGGGTACTCCTTTATCATGCGGAGAACACCGGTGACCTTCAAACCTTTGCACATGACAAAGTGGTGGGTCCCAGCGTAGAGACATGTGTGGTGGGAAGGCTTAAGTTGATGTTAATAGTTGTCCAGTAATCTATTTTGAATAATAAACATACCCCATGGTGCAGAATGGTCTCTGCCAGCTACTTTCTGTTACTATCAGTGACAGGTCCCAACTGAATGCCAAGAAATTTAAGGCTTGTCTGTCCTGTGGTGTCAGGTCCTCCTTGCTGTCCATCTGTTAATTATAAGGTAATCAATGTAGCAGTACACTTATTGCCATTCAAATACAAATATAAAATGTAGCCACAAGCAGAAATGGGTGGGGTCAAAGCACAATAAGCAATGTGTTTTAAGAAGACAAACCATTATGATAAGTGTACCATTGCATTAATGTTATATTTGTGAGCTAACAAAGAATGGTGCCTTTGTGTTAATGTGTCTTCAAATTTGGATGGTTTCCTATACTTACTAAGGATGACTTTGACAGCATGATGCATGAATACATTGTATGTGAACTTAAGAATATTATACTTATCAATACAACAACATAGAACTCACTTTGATATAAAATCTCAAATATTTTGTGTTCAGTCTGTTATGTAAGCAATGCTCCGACAATTTGTCCCTGGAGCACCAAAAAGTAACATGCAAGTGAATAACAAACATATTTTATGAATTTGTACTGTAGAGTTTGAAAAGCCATCTGCACACTCAAATACTGTGCAATAATCTTGTATTAGCTGTGAGCGTTTGGATCTGAGAACTGTAAGGCATAAACAGGCGACAAGTACATTTAGCAATATAAAGGGCATTAAACAATTAACTTAATAATAATAATAATTCATTTTATTTATGGGCACCTTTCATAGCACTCAAGGACACCTTACAGTTAAAACAAGCAAAAATCAAGTTACAACAGGCAAATATAATTAAAACAAGCACATTTAAAAATAGAGATTGAAAATGAAAAGAAAGCAACATATCCATGAATTTGAAGGCTAATGGAGTTATGCAGTGTAGGCCAGTCAGAATAGGTGAGTTTTGAGGGAGGTTTTAAAGGAGGGAAGAGACTCCATGGATGGATAGAGGGAGAGAATTCCAGAGGCGAGGGGCAGAATGGCAAAAGGCTCTGAGCCCCATCGTGGACAGGTGGGCAGAAGGAGTGAAAAGCAGGGAAGAAGAGGAGGATCGGAGAGTTTGGGATGGAGCGCAAGGCTGGAGGAGTTCAGAGAGGTATGGAGGAGCAAGATTATGGAGGGCTTTGAAAGTGAGAAGAATATTAAAACCAATACGGTATTGAACAGGAAGCCAGTGGAGGTAAAAAGGTAAGTTTTAGTCACACAAGTACAAATTTCTGCACTGTAAAAAAATAAAAAGTTTGGCAAACTAAAAAATTTAAGCCAACCAGCTGCCTAACTCTTTTGTGTTTTCTCAACTTCATGCCTTATTAGTTGTGGAAACTTGTTTTCTTTAGTTACCCTTTGAGTTTAGACAGATGAGAATTTTAATTTTAGTGAACTAATAACCTAACTTAGCAAAGCAAGTTTGCAAAACTGCTTGGATCCTGAAGTTGAGAAAACTCAAAAAGGTCAGGCCTTACATTTTAAAGTTTTCTCAACTTCAAAAATGTAAGTTTCAGTTTCTTTAGTTTTATCTGAGGGTTTCTATAAAACCTAAAATGACCATGAGCTAATCAATAACAAAGTATTTGGTTTGTTGAAACCACAATGGTACCATTATTTTAAGTTGAGGATTAGTACAGTTCAGTTATGACTGGTTTGCCATCTTCTTACCAGACAAGATTTTAGGAAGGAATCAGTGTTCTCCCTCATGAACAAAGGCAGACCTAACAGAGCTGTCATTTTCCTATGTGCAATCACATTGGTCATCTGGAAGACACAAAAAAGCACTTAGCAAGTAATATCCAAACAGAACAGAACATTACATTGCTGGACAGATATTAAGAGGTAGTCCTGTGCACATGTTTTTTTTTTTTTATTTAAGAGAGGTTAGGCATTTGCATTTTTATGCAAAAAGGGGTTAAACGGAGTATTTTATATGAAACAATGCGATTGTTTGTTTGAGTAGGTGAGACACTAGTTTCTACAAGTCTATGCTACTAATATACAAAGTGTGGGGACAAACCAGTGAAATAAATGAATAACTAAATAAAAATAGATGGAATATGGCCAAAATTGAAATGACAGGTACAGATACTGGTAAAACATATTGTAGCGTTTTCTCGGAGTGCTACTACTCTGCTGGGTTCCAGCAAGGAGTCAGACACCGATCAACAGAAAGACGTGCTCTTTATTTCGCACGTGCGCTTACGACTGCATTTAAAAAAGCAGAACTGGCAGTGGAAAGAACTGCATACACATAGGGACACACAGAAAGCCCTCACACGCACAAGCAAACAAGCCCACGGTAAGGGAACTAAATCATGACTACAAAGACATGACTACACAGTTAACCAAACCAGTTAACTAGCCACATCATTATAACAATTATACAACACATCAAACACATTATTAACACAATTTAACAAGGCTTCCCAGCAGCCCCTTAGGGGATGGCTAAAGCCCATTGGCGGCGGAAGAGCTGCCTGCCATCCCCGTTACACAGCCCCCTTCTCAGGGCCGACCGTCCCGGCGGCCTCAAACAGTTCCGTATGGCTGCAGGCTTAGTCCGCCAACCGAGGCGGGGGCCGTCGCCGGCGGCCAGGGTGGCGTGTTCCCCTGGTTTCCCTGGCTCCGCCTCCAGATCTCTCCTCGTCGGCGGAAGAAGGGGCCGGCGAGCTTGGCAGGGGGCCAGGCGGTCCTGATGCAGCACCGCCGAGATTGTGTTGCCGCTTTTGCTGGGCCCCCACGTTGGTAAGGTGGGTGTGGGCGAAGGCATGTGCCCGACACACGTCGCAGGTCCTGCAGAGATGCACTGCGTCCCGGTGGCACTGGCCCCAGTAGAAGCGCTCACGGAGCCGCCGCAGAGTCTTGGCTATCCCAGAGTGACCCGTGCCTGGCTGGCCATGCACCGCCAGCAGCACGCTGGCTCACAGCGGCTGGGGGACCACCAGCTGCCACCTCAACTCACCGCTCGCTGGAACACGCCATCCCTTGTGCAGGACCCCTTCGTGGACTTCCAGGGTGTCCCACGCCGCACAAAGGGCTTTGACTCCGCGGGGGTGAGGGGCGAGTACGGCCCGGTCCGGTCGACGCCCTTCCTTCACCCACTGCAGGACCGGTCCGATCTCCGGGTCTTCGGTCTGCAGACGGGCGACGCGCCGGGAGGCCTCCTCGTTGCCACCTTTAGGGAGGAGGGGTATGCTGCCGCTGGGGAATGTGAGCCGCGGTAAGCGGAAGTCCAACCTTGCCCGTAGGCTGGTGAGGAAATCCAGCCCGAGAATGCAGTCCTCACGAATGGGGGCCAGCCAAAATGTGTGTAGTAGACGTCGGCCACCGACCTCTACCCACATCCGCTTACTCCCCTGCATCCGTGACTTCTCCCCCGTCACGGTCCTTAAGGTAAGTGTGGTGGCCTCCCATGTTGCCTCCGGAATGGCGATAAATCCAGGGCGGAGCAGAGTGCTGGTAGAGCCGGAGTCGATGAGGGCAAGACATTCTGTCCCCCTATTTTGCAGGGGAGGTACAAACCATGGCCCTGTCCGATCCGGCCCACTTCAGCAGTGCCACCCGGAGCGACGGCTGGCTTGGGTGTCGGCCTAGCGGGGCCGAACACACTTTGGGTGTGATCCGCTAGCTGCAGGGCTTGGTCGAGGGTGGAAGGAGCCGCGAGCCTGACGTGACAGCGAAGCTCTTCCGGGAGTAGCCCCCGGAGGAAGGCCTGAAGGACAAGCTCCTCTTGGGCCGCCGGCAGAAACCCTGGGTAGCTTCGCCGGACTAGGTAGCGGGCGTCGGCAGCCAGCGGGCCTAGCTTCATTCCCGGCTTCCTCTTCAGCGCCATCAGTTTTTCTTGCCAGGCGCTCGCTGGCTCCCTGGCTCCGAACCTCAGTTGCAAGGCCGCAACGAGAGCCTCGAAGTGCCTGACGAGCGCCGCCATCAAGGGCCATGGCCAGCTGTCCCGCCTTTTCCTCCAGGGTCCACCGTCCAGCCATCGCCGCCAGTCGGAACTAGGCCAGGTGGTTCTCCCAGTTATCCAACCCGTCGAACCATGGCAGCCGGATCCTTGGGCCCTCTAGAGGTCGGGTAGGGCCTGCGACAGTCATCGGGACAGGTCCGGGCGCTGCCATTTCCCTGGGGTCTCGGGGCCTGGTGCTGCCCCCTGCCGGAGACGTCCAGGCAGGCGCCGTCGTCAGTCGTCCCGGGCCGCCGTCGTCCATCCAGCCGCCGTCGGTCTGCTTGGGGAGGGGGTGGCACTCTCCTTGCTGGAGGCTGAGGGAGGCGGTGTCCCTTTCCAAGTCTTCCAGCTTTGCTTGCAGTTCCCTCTGCAGTGCTGACTTCTCCCTCCTGGCGGAGTCTTCCTGGTTCAGTGTCAGGGCCATGCTCCCGGTTCTGACACCAATGTAGCGTTTTCTCGCTACTACTCTGCTGGGTTCAAGCAAGGAGTCAGACCCCGATCAACAGAAAGACGTGCTCTTTATTTCGCACATGCGCTTATGACTGCCTTTAAAAAAGCAGAACTGGCACTGGAAAGAACTGCATACACATAGGGAGCAAACAAGCAAACAAGCCCACGGTGAGGGAACTAAATCGTAACTACAAAGACATGACTACACAGTTAACCATACCAGTTAACTAGCCACATCATTATAACAATAATACGACATATCAAACACATTATTAACACTATTTACAGTTCGGGAGCTAGGCTTCCCAGCAGCACCTTCGGGGATGGCTAAAGCCCATTGGCGGGGGGAGCGCTGCCTGCCATCCCCGTTACAATATTGTAATTATCTTGTTATTCACGTTGCCTTCAACGGTGGTATTGGGGGCTAATATATTTAAACTGTGGAATAATTTAAGTGCATTTAAATATATGGTGTCATGTCAGCAAACTATTATAGATATAGGGATCCAATGATACACATTTACTTTGTTGTCCAGTTGGTCTAGAAGAGTCTTCAACCCCTCTCCAAAGGCTTCACTTAGTGATCTGTACAGTCTGATGATCTTTGCTGCATGTTCATCCAGTGATAGGAAAAAAAATGTCCTTGAGAGGAATTCCTGTGATTCTATAAAACTCTGCGCAGACCTATTATCAGAAACAAATGACATTTAGGCAGACTCAAATATACAAAGCTACAGTACTTCAGAATGAACTTGTCAGTCATTTCAAATCAATGCACTTACCTGCTCTTCCATAAACAATGCTGGCCATCATGTCATGATATCAGCCATCAGGGGTTCTTCATCCACTATCTCCTTCCTTCGTAATGCAAATGTCAGTTCCATTTTGGAATTGATGAATGCCATTTTGTGATTTGCCTTCTTCATTTCTAGCTAGGTAACAGCCCTGTTAACCACACATTCGACGCTCAACTCAAGCACTGGAGAGGTTTTCAGGATAAGTACTGTATTCAATTTGTCACATATCTCACAAAATTGACGCCAATATGATTTAAAATATTACCGTTGATACCATTCAATCTCTTGACAGAAATATGGTTCATTCAGTATCTCAAACATATGGAGCCCCTGAAGGGACCTGTGCAAAAAAAAAAATCAGACAAACTATCTTGTGCGCACGCGTTACAGTTTCCGGTGTGTGTATAGCTCTTTTCCGTTGCGTCATTGCCACAGAGGATGATATGATAGTGACGTATATTTTGTATTCTGTATAACATGGAAGAAGAGTTCGTTGAATTTCTGAGGACAAGAGACGTTCCTCAAGAATCAATTGAGAGACAAAAGAGGATAAGGTAAAATAGCGTTCAGAAGGCCAATTATTAATCATCGGTTAGTTTGATATTACAATGTGTATCGTTAGCACTCATGTGCATTTACTTTAAGGTAGGCTGCTTCTAACTGTCATAGTAGTCATCGACCTTTCATTTTAGATTGACATAAGTGTCACTGCAATTATGACTGAAGAAGAACTTATATATCGTCAGATATGGGGACCGTCTTGCAGTCAGAGCTTTTGCCGCCAAAGATTCGCGGTCTGCGAAACTACCAAATCGACAGCACTACAAATATTAAGAGATAAAATGCTGCAGGGAAAAGGGGGCCATACATCCACTAATAGGGGGTTATTTAAAAATGCATGTATGGGAAACAGACATGCATCTAAGGAGACCAGGTGACTGGAAATAGGATGGCTTCATTTTCATAACGGAGAATTCCACCAAGTTCGGACAAGACAGGGAGGAGGAACGTGACATATTTCAGTCAAAAAGACGACTTCGGTTGAGGAATTGATGATGATTAGTTTAGTAGATTAGGGAAAGATTAGTTTTTTCCTAAAGGGATGTCTTCGAAAAGGTCCCGCTGAAAATTACTCTTTTGAGATGCGGGATTTTAGTCAAAAAATAATTACATTAAGCAATACAGTAAACGAACTGTATGAGCAGAGAAAACTCAAAATGCTACGATTCTATGTTTGTACGACGGACGTAGACCCAGAGGGTGCTCCCCAAGTGATTTCATCAGACTCATCATCCTCAGATTTTATGGCTGAAGAACTGGAGGGAGAGCCAAGAATGGTAAGTTGGGAATATAAAAACATAATTTACAAGGGCATCTGGGCCTGTGTCGTACTGTAAGATAAGTGATGAGTTCAATTCAACAGAAAATGATTTGTATAGTTGTTCATAGGAAGAATACAGGCTTTACTTAAATAAGGTTGCAATACTTAGATTACTGAAGGGATTACTTAGAACTTTATTGTCATTATGTTCGGTCGGAAGATTTTATTTATATATAGTGATCTGTGGAGTGTTTGATGTGTTGCATTCCTACGTGTAGACTGTTATGAGCGATGTACAACTTATGTGTGTTTATAATATGGTTTTACATGGATTCTTTCAACAGACCAAGAGAACCAGAAGAACAGCAAAAAGAAC
>JAOYSI010002498.1:0-16002 GCA_025775065.1 Hiodon alosoides
TATATGTATGTGTATATGTGCTGCTCATTATGTGTTTGTTATATGGAGTCCGTATTTATGTATACGTATATTTAGGTGTTATTATCTATTGTCTCATTTGGTTTAGCCAGAGAGACACGGGCTATGAAAGTTCTGAACCGCGGCCAAGTCCCTTTCAAGACAAGCCCACGCGATGGGAATGATCTAAAATCGTTTGGAAGGACTCACCACTGACTGCCATCCACTGTAACCTATAGTCCAGAATGAAACGAGTGAGTAACCAGTGATAAATAAGTGAACAAGCAAATACAGATGTGTTGGCGTTATTTCTGTCATGTATTTTTAGTCAGCTTACGAGTACAGGGTTTGCTTCTGAGATAAGTGAGAGGGGAAGACTGTTTTCCTCTGAAATCGGCTTTGAGGCAAAGCACTAATTCCCCAAGGCCTATTTGGCACACTGCTTAGCGTGCAGTGGGGAAAAAAGAAACAGTCTCTGAAAATAAGTTGTCTGAATTTGGTGTATGGCACGTATTAAGATAAAAATATGAAGAGAATGGAAAGGGATGTGTTATGCTGGGAGATAATAGAAATAGGCAGAAGTTAAAATAGATCCCTTTTTTTTTTTTTACAGCAGGGTATGTAAATCGATGCTCTTGTATCCCCTTGCTATTCGGAAAAGGAAAACACAATTTTCTGCATATTTGCATATCAAAGTGCCCCCCTCTCCCCCAGTGCACACTCAGGTGCATTCTGAGGCAGTATTACCGTTTTGACAGTACATAAACTCAGTTACCCTCTGTCCCTATCCACAAATAACAGCACGGCCGCCTGATTGAAACAGACAGAACTCCCAGGCAAATGACAAAGTGGAGTTGAGCTGCATCCCGTTCCCCCAGGTAACCGGGGTAACGTAGCCGGAGTAGCGTAACCGTAGAAATGCAGTATTTATATTCGTCATCTGTATAAGTAGGTGTCCCTGCAGCTATTTTAAATGATGCGCTCTGCCTTCAAAAAGGATGACCTTTTGCTAGTAGTGGGGGGTTTGAAGGGAACCTCCTGCATGCCGGTTGGGCGGAGGAGCTTTCACCGATGATGGGGGACACCAGGTCTGTGTGAGCGCCCCATGAGGCAGCAGCTGGAAATGCAGGGAGAGAATCGGTCCACAACTGATCTGGGGACGTGGAGGCCACGGGGAAGACATGGGGTAGGTCAGCGGGAATCGGTCCACAACTGATCTGGGGACGTGGGCTACGTCAGCGGGAATCGGTCCACAATTTGTTTTTAAGTGGAAGTAACGAACACGGCGACACTGTCTGGGAAGGGCTATGCTGGTGGTCGTAACGACACACAGTGAGGTGTTCCACAAAGTCGTCGTCCCGCTACGCTTTGACGCGAACGCAGCTGACAGTCAGCGCATTCCCATTCCGTCCGCCCCAGCGTAAAGGGGCCCAAAAGGAAAGGATAAAATAGGAACAGAAATGCCCTGTCCTGATCTGTAATCTCCTGGTTGCAGCACCTCCGCAGAAGTCCCTCGTTACGATGATGCAGCTGAGGGTTGATTGATTGGTGAACAACGCGAGGGACGCGGTTGACAGGGCGCTCGGAGTCCGAGCCGGAGCAAGGGCAGAACGTTTTATCATAGGGAAAAGACACCGCTTGCAATTCCCTCCCTAAGGAGAAGGCCTATGAAAAACAAAATTGAACAAACGGAACCCTTTTTAAGCACACGTTGGCCTGAACTCCATTTTAGGCCCAGTCCGCTACTGAAACGCTGCAGCATGTTTGAATTTGAAATAAGTCATTATGTTTGCCCCATGTAGGTTGCTGCAGGAGAAACCCAGAAGGGAATTAATAAATATTTCCAAAAATAGAGGTCTTGAGTTGCATTTTTCCTTAGGCGTAATGCTTTTATATGAAATCTCATAGACCAACACTTTCCACATTTACACAAATAGGCTGTCCAGAACCCCATTCCTTTAAATTATTTATTTCCTATGAAGAGATTCCTCCTATTGTATTATCCTACTATTTTAAAATTTTAAATAAATAAAAAATTCCTGTAGGGTACAATATATTTCCAATCATCATATTCTACTGTATACCAAAGGAAACAATAGATTATTTTTTTATGTGTTACTTATTTATTTTAAATAACTTGATGAGTTTATATTTCATTGTTAAAACAGCATGACTCCATGCTAAATTCTAATTATTATATCTTATCATTTGTGGGGAATTCATCAGAAAATCTACAACGGAGTTTGGTACATAAGCCATACATTTGTTTTATCGGATTATGTAAATTGGCGGTGGTTTTAATAACAATATCAGCCACAGCAAGAACTGCACGAATGCAAAAGACCACCGCTGTTTGTGTGGAGCACAGAATTCCTTACAACATAAGTTGTAAGGGAGAGGGGGCTGCTTGCTGGTTTCTGGCCCAAGACGATTTATTTCCGAATCATTAGAAGTCGAGTGGTTCCGGAAGTTTTCATCTGCAGCAGCTGCCTGGCTCTGGCACAACTGGGGCAGAAAATTAGGAAGACCGATTCGCTGTGGTAATCAGTCTCTGTCTACTTTAGAAAAGTGTGGGCGCGTGTGTGTGTGTGTGTGTAAATGTGAGGCCCGAATCCTACACCCGGTTCACTGTATCTGCTATGTGTGTTTAAGTGGGTGTGTGCCTGTGAAACAGACTTGAAATAAAATCTGATGTCTCTTCTTACATTACAGTGGGTCCATTTTCCATCCAAGCATCACCCCGGCATGCCACAGCCAGGATTCAGCAACCCTCTAACCAGAGCCAAACCCCTCGTATTTAGTGAGGAGATATGACTTATGTAGCAGTCAGTCATGCTGTGTTCATTCCCAGTTTAGATCTTCCTGAATGGATATAGTGCCCCGAACATTCCCATGACACTGGACTGGAGGACTGGGAGGCATATGGGTCAAACACCACACTTTCCAAAACATTTCAACCATGCCGGATATATGAACACCCAGTCCAAATAATTTACGCAGTGTCCTTGAGATGTCGCCCGGCACACATTCCCATCCAGACCCCTGAAGCCTCGTTGGAGATTGACCATAGGATAGTTCATGACTACCTGCCTTCCACGCCAGGTCCCTGGAGAACTCACACAGGTACGACAGGCTACTGTAAGGTGACATGAAGCTTCAAACCCTGTCATCTGTGCAGCTCCAGGGGGCACCAGTAACAGGCCCCCGGCTCCCAGCCACTGCACTGGGCTCAGATGTTCACCCTGTTGTCCCACACTAATCCCATGGCCATGCCTGGTACGCCCAAGGGGACGGATACTATCACCTGGTTCTGAAAGACACCACAAACCCCCTGGGGTCAAAAGAGTGTGCAAAATGTGGCTCCCATGTCTCACCTTGCACGTTCTTTTCAGTACTGTTAATCACACGCAACCAACACAAGTGTATATTTTTGTCACTTAAATGAATACATGTGAGAATGTATGGGCGAGATATTCCACTTGTTTGAGATGCCGGGCAGCAGATGAAGTGGATGTAGATGTGCAGTAGTAGGAAATACAGCAGATACACATCTGATTGAATTTTCTATTCCAATTTGGGCGGAAACCATTAGCTTTTTTCTTGCCGTGCCCATAAACTAAACTGTGTGCCCTGGCTGGCTCTAACAAAATTCCATTGTAAATATGGTCAATATGTTTTGTTTAGTAACGCATAGGTGGCTACGTTTACAGTTGGTTGGTTTATTCGTCAAAAAAAAATAAAAAATTAATTCATACGCATTAAGGATTTCACATTTGCTCACTGCCCCCATAGAAGAGTGGAGGTTTTTAAACAGATTCTGGGTGTACCTCACCCAACTGAAATTAACGGAGAAGCAAACAACACAAATCAGACCATCACTGGGTTTCGTTCGACATACTGTGGCTCAAATGGGACTGAAGCGTTAGACATTCAAGGTCCGTGATCTGATGTTTAAAGGCGTGGCTCGCACGTGACAAAACACATTTTACTTTCACGCAACATTTAAATCGTGTGCAGTGGTGTGGAAGGACACATCAGCGAGATGTTCACATCTTTGAGTGCCCGCAATAAGAAGTGATCTGCTGCACGAAGCTAGGTGGAGTGATTTGGACCCTTGGTAAATAAATACACCAAACCATTAAATAAGTTAAAGGTATTTGAAATGATAATTTGTATAATTTTTATATTTCTTGATTTCAGTATTCGTTTTTTTTTTTTTGGCAACATGCACAGGCGTCTTCTGATCTCTCAATTCTTAATAACGTTTTGAACAGGGACTACTTTTTCAGATTTAATTTATGTTTAGGTGGCTCCATGGTTGTTTGAGTTTGAGAACAAAAATAGGAAGTTAGCTTTTCCAACTAATCCAAGAGAAGTCCGGAGAGAGCGCTCCCTAGTGGTTCCGATGGAAATTTACAACAATATGAAAAAATGTGTAAAAATGTCCCTCAAAGTCTGTGGAGAAAATGCAAAGTAAATCCTAGAAGAACTTACTGAAGAGGGTTTCAACGTTTCACTATCCATAACCGAATTTTAAATAAATTCAGGTGTTAAAGTCAGTATAACCCCTCCCTCACACAGGTTAGTTTGACCGGAACCCACTATGTGGTGCTCTGTTTCAGAACCGCTTTAAAGCGCCGCTGCAAGGACGTCATTTGAGTGGAAAGCAGGCTCCGGAAAGTAATTCTGTCTTAGCCCGGCAAATAGAAATAAGTACATATAATGAGTATAGATTTTTTTATGTGTCGTAAAAATGCAATGGCCATGTTTACAATTCGAGCTTAAATAAAATTTAATCAGCAACTCAATTGCATTTTTCTTTATTTTAAAAACACGTTCTTGTGATTCGGATGGTATTTTATAATAACGTTATGAGTTTCGTTTTTTTTCATTAACTCGGAGTTTATATAGCCAATGAGGTCATCTGATTGCCCTGCAACCTTGTTACGAACGAATGCGGCACAAACCACATTTAGAGCCACCAGATGGGGTGTTTGCCGGTATCAATCATGCATTCCGACAAAATTATATGCCAATTCCTTTAATCAAAAAGAAAATGGACTGCATTTTGGATAAAATAAACACATAAAATAGGCTTCTCCGTGCTCGTGCTAACAAAACACTTCTCTTCGCCGCAGAAATTGATAGCGTAGTATTTATAGTTCTGAGGGAAGATCTCTGAAGATTCCAGCTTTAAAATCGACATTCTTAAAATTTCTATTGATCTGTCCTATAACTTGCTCAATAATCTTTCTATTATCGTATTACTGTTGCTGCCTTGATTTGACTTGATTTTTTTTAACAATATGTTCTCTCATTCGTAAAATATAGCCTTCCACGAGCCGACGAGTTAAGCGCTATTTACAATTTATAATGACCTGTGCTCACTGTTTGGACGAACTTTGTCATAGAAGAAAAATAATAACTTCTATTTGACATGGTAGCAAATTGAGTTTTGTTTAACTACAAGAAATGTTTACAGCAATTTACAAAATCTATGAAATGTGTTAAATGTTAAAATGCATACGTAAACATGAAGAAAAAAAAACATACACTATGTTGTTGATATCATTACTCAGTTTGTATATCTGTATCTTTCTCGCGTAGCGCGGCCTTATGCACGAGATACGCCTTGACACGATGATTGGCTGCGCGAGCAAGAGATCCCCCTCTCTTTCGTCCCGCTCCGTCCTCCGTCTATTTCCATCTTTTCCTCACCTTCACAGCACCTGCTCTAACAGGGGCCAATTCTGGATTGCAAATGGGAAACCGACAACGAAGAAGATAACAGACTATTTGCACTTGATACAATACATATTATCAACATATTTACATCCATACTTTATTCACGTAAACTATATATTTTACCCAGTTAATAATTAATATGCGACTGATGCCATTGCACTCCGTTTGAAACATTTTAGATGCTGTGTTCTTTTTAAGAAGTAATGAGTCGAATGACACAAAATGTACCGAAAGATGACATTGGTAGGATCCGTGCTGTGCGCAGTGCTCTCGGTCATTTCTGCAGCTATCGAAGGTGAGTGTGAAGTAAGGCAGTTTTTTCCCCCGAATTGGTTAATATCTAATATCTAGTTAATCTGGCTTTAACCATTGTTTTTGGTTTCATAACGAATTATACACGCGAACAGTTTTAATAAAAACATTTTTTAATATGTGTGGGAAGATGTCGAGTCACTTTTTAAAGTCGGGTCAACGTTTTAGTATTTTATAACTTTGTTAAACGGAGGTTAATAATGCACTTGTATGTAGGCCTATGCCAATCGCCAACGAAGTAAATAAGTGAATTCGTTTCGTCAGAACTATCAAATAAGTAGGTAAATATGTATCGAGACTAACGCGTGAATGATTACTTTGCAACTTTGCACCAGACCGCATACGGAGAAACATAATAACAATAAAAAAATTACGAAACTGCATATTTCGTATTAACTGGGTATGTGAGTAGCACCATCACCTGATTTGCATTGGCATCAAGTGCCTCCACCTGTCCCCTGTCTTAAAATGCGTTGTAAGCGTTATATATTGGCAGACACTTCGGAAACATTTATTTATATTAAATATATTACATTTTTATTAAATATACTTTCTTACTGAAATAAAAAATATTATATTCACTGAATGCGTGCTCGCTTGCTTAAAAAAAAAAAAAAAGTTCCTGGGATAGCTTCAAAACACGACCTTGAGATTTGGTCACGTATATTGTGTACAAGTAAGGTGAGGAATGTCACGTGATAGGTCTTCTGCGGCCCCTGGGGAGAATTGGATCTCTTGTATTGGCATTTGCGAAGCCTAACGCCTAGGGTCTGTGTTCGCGATGAGTCCCTCAGAAATTTTTGTGACTGTGTAATGCGATAAAGAATGAATTAGTTTCTACGTCCATACAAAGTATAAAAACCAGTCTAAGAACAGCTGCAAAGGCATTCATCCTTAGGTTTTTCCCTCAGTTAATGGTCATTTACAGAAATCGTATATCCGTGTGGGTCGTGATTGTGTTGTTAGGTTTCGCTAAAAAGGGAAAGGAGGGAGTTTGCTTCTTTTAATGCTGGTTTCAAGAAGCAAAGACGGCTCAAACAGGCGGAGACCAAGACCCCTTTTTGTAGAAATAAAACACTGGCATTCGAATAAAAAATACTAACCTAGAGTTAAAAAAAATCTCTGGTTAAAGAGGAATACGTCAATTTCTCTAATTGTTTTTATATTGATATTGATATTGTGCACTTCTGTCGTTAAAGTATTCCACCATGAACTAAGAAGATAGACGATTTGCTTTGCTTGTCAAACTATTTAAATCCAGACCAAACACTGATTGCCTCCCCTTAATGGTTGTTATCTGTGCCACAGCCAAATAAACTAAGTCAATACTGCAATTAACTCTGCTCCGAATAAAGCATTTCATGCGCTAGGCTGCTTCTGGACATTAGCGGTGAGCGGAGTGGATTCATTTCCCACAAAACGAGCTCCGTTGAATGTTCCGCACAGCGAGCAGATGGCATGCCATCTCGATCCGACGATGACCCGCGGGTTCACCGGGAGTCGGGCGGACAGATCGCGCGCTGTGCTCACGCAAATCCGAGGTCCGACTGACGCTCTCCACTTCGGTCCGTGCGCAGTTTTGTCACTCTGAGCCTTTCAGATGGGAGATCTTAAACACTGCAGTTGGGCAAGCATGATTTAGATATCTTCTTGGTTAGATGGACATAGAGGGGTGGCAATTTAATATTTGTTTTATTTTGCTGTACTAGCTTGCAAATATAGTGTACCTGATTTGGTCTCCACTTGACCTTCACCTGGAAAGCCTGAAATGAACTGTAATTTGAATCAAATGCAATAAGGTGCTGCTCATGAATTTTTAAAGCCTGTAACCTTTTACAATCATATTTGTGTTGTTCATTGAGACATAGTGGAATGAGGGATTATAAAACGTATTATTATTCTAATTATTATATTAGTAATGATGAAGCTTTTTCACCGACAAATCTCCGAATTGTACCTCAGATAGGCCAGATAGGGTGCTGCTCTGCTGTGTCCAGATATCCAGGTCTCCAATACTGGGGGGGGTGTCGGTGTCACAGTCCTCCATCACCCTTCCTTACCAGTCCCTTCTTCCAATTAACATTCCTGAAACGCATGTGAACTTGTTCAACCACCCTCTGCTCCCATTCGCCCTGCACCTCCCAACTTGGTTTTCTGTTCCACAAATAAACCCCTCACTAACCCTGAGTCTTGGGGAAGTTTCTGTTACGTCTCTGAGCATTACTCCCTGTGTCTTAGTGTTGCCGTGTTCCCTGGATTCCTTGTCTGACCTCCTGACCACGACTTTGGACTTTCCTCATTACTCTGACCCTTGCTTGTGACCACGACCACGTCTTTGCTGTGCCCACGCCTCTCTGACCATCCCTCTCAGCAGTGCGACTGGGTTCGCCTGTTCCTATGCTCCGTGCCGCGTGACAGAAGGGGTCGTTACTACGACCGCAAGGGTTCGACATGCAACACTCATGCGTGTTACACCTTAAAGAGCACTGACGCTGTTGGCTGCTTTTACGCCTTCCAGCAGTCCCAAATAATCAGCTCTGTTGTTTCATTTTAACCACACAGTTTAACATGCAGGTAACAAAGGCATTCATTAGGAATCCAGTTTGTCGATAAAATAACTAAATAAAAAAGAGCGCAGTTAAGTTATTACTCAGAGGGAATGCATTTTTAACCAAATAAAAACCTGCCTTTGAAAAGATTGGCGATTACAGGAAGCTACCAGACGGCAGGTCGGTCGAGGTCAGGATTTTGGTGTTCCGCTTCATATCGCGTGGCGCTTATGTCTGTCGCTTTAAACATTTATGGGGGGCGCTTCTGTGAGGCCGCGGGCTATACTCCGCTACGGCTGACTGTGTCCCTCACAGCCATGGTGACTACAGGATTTCACCCCTTCGCTTCTGCCAGGAGAGCGCTAGGAGATCTTTCGAGGAGACCATTTTTTTTATGGTCAGGGGATCTCTAGTTCGTTCCGGAGGGCAATGGGTTTTGAGCCTCATTGAGGGTCAGCTGGGGCAGGGAAAGGTTGGCATCCCAGACACCTTTTTGATCCCAGCCCCACACACAGGGAGAGAGCAGCAGATGAACGTTCTGAATTAAACACATCAACACATTAAACAGCGCGCTCGATGTGTGCAAGGATGAGTGATTGAGTGTGTGTGAGAGTGTATGTTTGTGAGAGTGTGTGTGCGGGTGTGTGTGTTTGTGGGTGTGCGGGTGTGTGTGTTTGTGTGTGTGTGAGTGTGTGTGTTTGTGTATGTGTGTTTGAGTGTGAGTGTGTGTGTGAGTGTTTGTGTGTTTGAGTGTGTGTGCGGGTGTGTGTTTGTGTGTTTGAGTGTGTGTGCGGGTGTGTGTGAGTGTGTGTGTGTGAGTGTATGTGTGTTTGAGTGTGTGTGTGTGTTTGTGGGTGTGCGGGTGTGTGTGTTTGTGTGTGTGTGAGTGTATGTGTGTTTGAGTGTGTGTGCGGGTGTGTGTGTTTGTGTGTTTGAGTGTGTGTATGTGTGTTTAAAACGCAAGGCCTTGTGTGTGTAATCAGCGATGGACAGAGGAAACGGAGTGCCAGACGTTGGAGCCTTCACAGGTACTGTGAATCAGCGGTGTCTTAGCCTGGCGTTCACACCTCGGTGATACTTTATGCCGAATTGGCCAACTTTGAGAAATACCATTTGGATTTACCAGTGTGCTCATTTGCATAATCCCATTCCATATATTTTGGCCTCACCCCGTCACATCCCTAATTGCCTATGAATCCAGCCTCCCTGTAATTGGCTGGATTAGCTGTTTTTCTTGTCTGGAAAGCTTGCAAATACCCTTGTGCTTTGCGGGTGAAAACCCTTGGAGGTATTTAGTACACTCAAGGGTGTAAAATGGCATGCCATCTTGAGTTTGCCTGGAGTTCTTCCATGGACTTTGCCAAAGTTAAGCGAGGGTGCCTGTGTCACCCCCCTCCCCCAACTGGATGATGGTACTGTCCATCTGCTGCAGCCCTCCCCATGCATAACAAAATCCAAGTGCTAAATCTTCCATTTTTTTTTGTGCCATAGGGTTCTACATGCAGATTAAAATGATAGTTCAGGATGAAATGTAGCATTTCCATGTTATGAATTGCTAGTTAAATTAAAGAAACTTACTAAGAGTTGTTAAAAAAAATCCTAAAAAATTCAGTCCCATTTGATGTTCAGCATTGTGCTGAATTCTTATCTGAATGATGTGACACCCTCCTGTCCCAGGAGGCCGTGCTGAAACGGGTGTGCGGAGGACTCCAGCTGTCAATCACGCCAACATCATCTCTCCTGAGAGCATGGCTAATGCCCTGGTTTTCTAACCCCACTCACAAGCATCACGCCAGGCAGTATTTATGCCTATATCTTATCAGCTCACAAAGAAGTGTTCTCTTGCAGATTAACAGTGCGTTCATGGTGTTTAATTACGTATTGGCGTGCGCGCCGCCTTCATGTGAGAACACAGTACCTTCAGCAAAGGCTAATCCAATCAACCCGCCCACCCACAGGCCCGGGGGAGTTTGCTTCGTTGGCTGATTTGGAGGATACTCTCCTGAGGAATCTGTTCCAAGGCTACCAGAAGTGGGTGCGGCCCATCCGGCATGCCAACGACACCATCACCGTCCGCTTTGGGCTCAAGATCTCACAGCTAGTCGACGTGGTGAGAACGCGCGTCTGGTCTGTGGCATGAAGAAGGCCGTCGATTGGCTGCTGAGTTGTCTCATTCAAAATGAACTCTCACGATTAGAAGTGGTATTTCTGAAGGAAATCTGATCAGTCTGAGAGGTATGAAGTGTAAAACGTGTAAGACAACGATAATATCACCGGTGTCCGTCAAACCCAGCCAGCACTGTTCTTCAGGGTTTCTCATATTAACTAAATGTATACAATGAAGCTTATTTTACAATCTCAACAAAAATGTAATATTCCATCTGTTGAATCATGTTTTGGTTGCATTTATATAGGGTATAAATGAATATGGAGGGCAGTGTACTAAATATACACTGTATTATATACTATACATGTCACTTGATTTAAGTAAAACCCAGTAAGATGGTATATGAGACCATTTCCTGAGAAGGTAACTTAAACACGTACAGATGCATTACACATATTCACGCAAACACAAATGCGCAAGCACTCACACGCCAAAATACACACACGTGCACACACAACACACACACACATTGTCAAGTCAATAGTTCATACTCTTCGCTACAGTAACCATACAGTAACTCTGGTCACTCGGGTAGCTTGAGACAATAAATTTGCTTTTAGTCACCAACACAGAGTACTTTGTTGCGAAGGTGACTGCTCTGTGTGAAGAAAGAGGGTGATACAGAAGACGTTGACAACAAATTAATAAAACTATAACCCTTGTCTAAGCAAACAAATGTCTTACAATGTATTTCATTTGACATAAACTTTATGTAAGCGTCTGATAATTGCTGTATTGTGCACGCAGTGTTGTGCCACAAGCGCATGCTAAAGCGCTAAAGAGCTAGCCTGTTATGTCTGGTTAAAAAGCTGTCCATGGTGTTGAAATGCTAACGGGTTGAGGTCGTAGGGCTGACAGTCACTTGCTTACTGCTACAAAGGTTGCATAATTGTAGCAATATAATGAATTGGTTTGAGTTGAGAGGTATTATGTATTTTTTTGGGCATCTAAATAGACGCTCTATAGATCTATTATAATCATAGGACTGGTCGTCATGGAAACGTTTGCACAATGATACTCATCATTATTTTCCCCTTCCCATAAAGAACCTTATAAATACCTGTGAATAACCTTCAGAGATTTAAATTCAGTGTCCTCTGTCTGCTAAGACTTTTTATACGCTTTTTAGGAACGGATTTGTTCTGGATTGTTTGAAACACTCCCCGACCTCATTAACTGATTGAGCTTTGGCACTTTTGTAAAGCCATGTTTGTTTGTTTTTTAATCTTCCTTTAACGCATTTAAAAATTACTTTTATAGAGTCTTTAGGATTTAAGGATTGAAGTGTACTAACATAATGGCCTATGGTCACATTTTTAATTATGTCTCACAATAATTTATAGTTAAATATGCACATAAATACATATTCCATAACCACTCTGCCAGTTCAGGGTGGTGTAGGGTAGTTCAGAGTCTGACACTAGGCTTGAGACAGGGTATACCCAGGGTGGGACGCCAGTCATCGCAGGTCAGGTGGTAGACAGAGCCACAACGCACACACAAAATCACACAAACACACACACACATACTCACACAAACACAAACACACACATACTCACACAAACACTCACATACTCACACACACACACACACACACACACACACATACTCACACACACACATACTCACACACACACACACTCACACACATACTCACACAAACACAATCACTCACACACTCAGTCACACACTCACATACTCTCACACACAAACACACTCACACTCACTCACACACGCACACACACACACACACACACACACACACACTTTTTGGACACATTAACTAGTTACCACTTAGGTAACTTTCCGTTCTTCTTGTTCTTTCTTGAATGAAATGTCCAATTTGTCCAGTCTCATTCCCAAGAGCTTCAAAGACCACAAAATATGCTTTAAAGTAACAGCAGTGAGTGGTGCTTGGTTGTGCTGTCACATTAAAATAATAAGAGCCAAGATTAGCTAAGATCACAGAATGCATTCCCATTGACAGAAACTGACCATCTTTAACCAGCCACTGTTTCCTCTGCCTGTCTTAAGGATGAGAAAAATCAGCTGATGACCACCAATGTCTGGTTATGGCAGGTGAGTAGAAACGGAACGATCAGTACGGAGGAGGCTGTGTCCTCCGTGAACACGTGGTGTGTTCATTATTCCTTATTGAAATGTCTCACTTTACTTTAGTTTGCAAATTCTTATGGTCTTTCTTTGGAATCTGTTGTAGCAAAACCTAATTGAGATATTGTGTCTGGCCAAATCAGTTTAGTCTTCATTTGAACATATTTTGATATCAAAGCTCTATATTGTCAGCTCTATACCAAAAGCAATGTGCAAATGATTACACGGAAAAGCTGATTTAGCTCAAATCAAAATTTGTATTTGACGTTTGCTGTGGACTTAGGAGTGGACTGACAATAAACTGCGCTGGAACCCAGAGGAGTATGGCGGAATCACCTCCATCAGGGTCCCATCTGAGGCCATCTGGCTGCCAGACATCGTGCTCTATGAGAAGTAAGTCCTGTTTGATTTTTAGATGGAGAGACAGAGAGTATCCAGTCAGATGCACTTGGAAACCCCTGTGTACTGAAACAGCAGCTGCGTTCCCCGCTCCCCAGATCCTTCACCCTGTTTCTCCCCCCGTGCTCCCTCAGTGCGGATGGACGTTTTGAGGGCTCTCTGATGACTAAGGCCGTCGTGAAGTTTGACGGCTCCATCATGTGGAGGCCTCCGGCCAGCTACAAGTCTGCCTGCACCATGGACGTCACTTTCTTCCCCTTCGACCGGCAGAACTGCTCCATGAAGTTTGGCTCCTGGACCTACGATGGCAACATGGTGGACCTGGTCCTGGTGGACGACCATGTCGACCGCAAGGACTTCTTCGACAACGGGGAGTGGGAGATCCTGAACGCCACAGGGCTAAGAGGCAGCCGACAAGACGGACCCTACTCCTACCCCTTTGTCACCTACTCCTTCATCCTCAAGAGGCTTCCGCTCTTCTACACCCTCTTCCTCATCATCCCCTGCCTGGGCCTATCCTTCCTCACCGTGCTGGTCTTCTACCTGCCCTCCGACGAGGGCGAGAAGCTCTCCCTCTCCACCTCGGTGCTGGTGTCCCTCACCGTCTTCCTGCTGGTCATCGAGGAGATCATCCCCTCCTCCTCCAAGGTCATCCCCCTCATCGGAGAGTACCTCCTCTTCATCATGATCTTCGTCACGCTCTCCATCATCGTCACCGTCTTCGTCATCAACGTCCACCACCGCTCCTCGGCCTCCTACCACCCCATGTCCCCCTGGGTGAAGAGCCTGTTCCTGCAGCGGCTGCCCAAACTGCTCTGTATGCGGGGGCACACCGACCGCTTCCACCACCCCGACTTCCAGCTGCGCAGCTCCGAGCAGCAGCCCGGGCCCATGGCGGGAAAGGGGGACGAGAACAAGGACTGGCTGGCCATGTTGGAGATGGCCACCAACTCCGTACGCTACATCTCCTGTCACATTAAGAAAGAGCACTTCATCAGGGAGGTGAGGGACAGCTTTTCACCTTTGAAAACTACACTTATTTCATACCATTTCATACCGTTTTGTCATTGGACCTCAGATTTTTGTAATCAAATCTATACAAAATATAGTTTGGCTCAGAATATAAATAGGCAGACCTAGGCCCTCACAATAGACCTATGGGCAACGCACTTTTATAAAGTATGTATATATATTTTTTAATTGTATCAGTTTTACAAGGGTTTGGGTAATCTGTCATGCCTATCTGTGTCACAGGTGGTCCGGGACTGGACGTTTGTGGCCCAGGTGCTGGACCGTGTCTTCCTGTGGGCCTTCCTCGCCGTGTCAGTGCTGGGCACTGTCCTCATCTTCACCCCTGCCCTCTATATGTACATGAGCACCCCACCTTGAGACCTCCCGAACCCTCGTTCTTATTGCGTATTAAGACGATGCTTTACCTCATAACCAAGAAACAAGCATACAATAACAGTATACATTCACAGAGCGATAGGCTTGTTCTATCTGTATGTGTAGGCTGGCTGTAATCAAAGCACGTGTAAGCAAAATGGCTATTACAGATCGCTATTTCTGATGCTTTAGACCTTCAATGAAGTATACTTCCTATTTAAACAAACAGTGAGGATGGAGATTGAAGATTTCTCCTCGAGGTCCTGGTTTTGAAAGTTATGGTATAAGAACGGTATGTATCCATGCAAATTACTATTCAGTGCAAGTCATTTGAGAGGTAGTTACAAATTTTGTTTTCCTGTTACCAGTTTATTTGGTCTCTTTTAATTAAGCTGTGAAGCAGTTTTCCAAGAACCCACAATACTGTTGTTATGTTATGTTAAACAAATAAGACTTTAATGGTAATAACACTTGCTGATGGGATCTGTTTAAATATGTTTAATCAATACGTTTATTGTGTTTTTTCTCATGTATCTTGAGTAGTGATGTATTTACATAGTTCTCTGGTTTAATCCCAGTATGAAGTGACATCGTTTAAGAATACTCAGTTTTGACACTAGGTGTCACCATACACTCAAAAAAGTGACTAAGATACCCAGGCGTCTCAGTGACGTATGGCCTCGGAATGCATGGTTTGACTTCTGGTTTTGACTTCTGGTGAGGTAGTTCTGTGTCTGTTCATTACAATAAACTTTGGCCTTGTTTCTGATTCTTCTCTAACCGCTTGAAAACACAGTGGAGTAATTACAGAAATGTCTTAAGGGTTGCACTGTTCAGAACAAGAGACCACAGACAAGTCTGTGACAGCATGTCCATGTTTAGTAACAAAATTTTTCAATTTGCTTGAAGTCTTAATTTGCCCCATCTCCCTGCCGTCAATTCAGTTTTCTTTTCTAATAGACAAGAATCTCCGTGGTTTTTAGGAGCCTGCCGGAAGGTATTGAGTTGTCTTCGGAGTGCAAAGCATGTTGGGTAAATTCTGGGCATTTAATATCTGACCCAGCCAAAACAAGCAACATTTCTCATGAGGTTACTAAGGGGTAAACCATGATGAGAGCTTGTGGAAGAAAACAGATGGGCTTTTATCTTTAATTAATAGCCACTAATTACATCTGAATGATTGCATAATTAACTTAAAAACTGTAAACGATAAATCTATGAATTCACCAAGACTCACACCTTACACAAACTTGCTTTTACACACGCGCACACACACACACACACACACACACACACACACACACACACACACACACACACACACACACACACACA
>JAOYSI010002499.1:0-16002 GCA_025775065.1 Hiodon alosoides
ACATCTGGTGAAAATTTCATGTCAATAGCACCTTTGGAAATATATTTACTGAGAAAAATGGTGACGTGTTCAATACTAATTTCACCCGCTGTAGGTCTTTGTGGTCTTAGTACCGATTGGCTGACAAAAAAAGGTAATTTGGTCTGCAGCTGAAACAAATAGCAACATACAAGGATTTAAGCCAATACGGGTGCAGTACAGTCAGGCCTTCACTAGTATGTTACATAGAATATAAATACTGATTTTAATATATAGATATATATATACAGATATAATTGATTTTTTACGATACAAATGAGTTTTACACTTTCAGTTATCGTAAAAAAGAGATAACCCATCACCATATACAGACCTTTATTTTCATATTTTTAATTTACTGTCAAAATGATAAAATGTATCTGAAAATGCATAGGTTTTGTTGTCCTGGTCTCCACCTGTGTGTACTGAGTATGTGATGTACTGTAGGGTCAGCCATTTTCCCACTTAATTCCCTCATCAACTGTTATTTGGCTCCCAATTAGTCATTTATTCCTAAAATAATATTAATATTACTTTGATACAGTATTAGGATTTTCTTGTATCCTTTTAGCTTACCATTTCAGCATTCTATAAATATTGTATAAGGAAGTGTCTCTAGCTAAGTCCTTTTGGCGTATTTCTGTCTCCAGTTTTAAACTGAATTTATTTCAGTGACCATATTCCATTGCATGATTTACAGAGAGAATTTTAGAGAGAAAAGTCTGTTTAGTGGCTGTGCTTTTGTTTGCTTTATAATTTAATAGCTAAGAGCTAAATTAGGTTTTTCGAAAAACAGGGGAATTTATTTTGTCGTATAGTTTTTTCACTTTTTGTTAATAGTATGCCAAATAAAAGGCAAAAGAGAACCCCCCCGTGTCCCTGTGTCCAGACATGGTATTTTTAATAAAAACTTTCCAACCTGATGTATTGTGTTTTCCAGTTAATGCTACTGTGAATAGTTACAACCCTAACCAGGAAGAGAACCAAAGTAAATTAGAGCATTAGCTATGAAGACAGCGGTTTGCCCCTAAGAAATGGTCTATCTCTTTAAATAGAAATACTCACTTAGTTTCCTCTAAAACGGATACAGAAAGCAATAAAACAAAACGCATTGTTAGCCATCGCTGAATAATCCCCATCTGTGCCATTATACAACGCAATTATACAATCCCCTGACTTAAAGAAACTCCAGCACACTACAGCTCATAGGTTTAAGCCAATACCGTGCTGTCCAGTGAGGGTCCAAACCACCACGGCCATCAGAGGGCCCTACAAGCCGTCAGGAGGGAAGTGGGACACTAAGGGGATGCACACGCTCAGGCCCCTCGTGTAACTCTGACAACTGGCTCACTGACGGAGGAGGCTCCACTTGGCAGTGCCCAAGGCCCATTGATCATGTCACCGTGGCCACCGCAAGCCACCACCCTGCCGACAATACCCTGATTCTTCTGCCCCACCCCCCCATCCGCCCCACCGTTCATTTCCCTCACATCAAAAACACTGAGGGTGCTGTAATGGCCCTGGCAGATCACTTCCCAAATCAAGTGTGACTCCAACCTGCATCTGGGAGAGAGCGGGAGAGGTAATTCATTCCGGACTCCCTAATTAATTATCACCCAAATTGCTTATTGATTTCTCTTATTCACTGCGACGGCTTATGAAACACATTCCATTCACGCAAAGTGCTGATGGGAATGAAAAGTGTGTGGCACACAGAGAGGGTCTGTGTGCTCGGGCCGAGGCTGTGGCAGCTCCCCTGAGTACAGGACACTCAGAGTCGACACAGGCGATGGCAAGGTTTCATCTCTGCCTGCCTGCCCGACAAATTATTTTACTTTTTTCATACAGGGTCTATGATTATGTTAGTTAGCATTGTGTTGTTAAGGTTACTGTGTACCCATTAAGTGGTGTGAGTCATTCTATAGACTTGCTTTGCTTTGATTAAAGGCAACAATAGGACAGAACATACAAACAGCAATTCAAATCCAGGAAAAAAGAACAGTTCTGAGAACAAACCACCACTGCTTATTTCATCCTGTTTTACATAATTCTGGCTTCTGCCGGAATTCCTGTGACGGCAGTGGAATGCCCTCTATTGAATGTTATCATCATCATTATTATTATTATTGTTGTTGTTGTTGTTGTTGTTAATGCCATTGCTATTTACAATACCAACACATGAGTATTAATATTAAGCTTATGTAATGCATATATTTATGCATGGCCAAGATGGTTCGCACCACTGTCACATACCCACAGTTATGCTAACAGAGCAAAACTGACACTGCACTGTTAAACTATTCCTCAGAAGCTTCTGGAAGACAAGGAAATACCTTTTCTTTAACCCCGCGATCTGCCAGCTGTTTTGCATAATACTTCAATATAATACGCCATCTGCATAATTATCGCAAAACAATGTGTTTAAAACAGGGCATGGTGGAGGCACAGCCCCAGAAACTCATAGTGGGGAAGTCTCATTGTTCCTCTTGGCTTTGAGAGTCTGCAGTGGCACAGCTTCAATACGGCTGCGTCCTCCAGCACTGACAGACAGGATCCCTCAGACTCCCTCAAGTTAATACAGGGAATTTCTCCAGAAAGTTCGACTTATCTTTTCTTATTTCCTTACCCCCTCTCCGCCCTCCCTCCTGAACATGAGAAGTAGCTGAAAGGATTAGTGTCGGGAGCCCGTCCTTGCTAATTACGAGATGCTTTGTGAACAATCCGACCATTCATCATGCATCACAATTACAAGTTACATAAGCGCAAACAGCTGTCATGAAAATAATTTATCGCCATTGTCTATTGTAATAATTAAAAAATAAGCCCAAGGTTAGCAATCAAAATGTATTTATTCTCATTCTTCTTATACACCCCCTTATATATGTATATACATATATACATAAATCATTAAAATCCACATATACATGGATGATTTTGATGACACCTATCTTTAAAAATATAAGACAGCTGTGATCAAAGTAGATCAAATATTGCTCTCTATCTAGGTTCCCAGAGCTCAAGAGCTATCATTATCATCAGTAGGGCTACCCATGTCAGTCTGGTTCTGTTCTTAAGGCAAGGAGGACGGTCTCAGTTCACCTTCACGGCTAAGTGTCAATTGCTTGCAAAGAGAAGTGAGGACAAAGTTAAATAAGGTGCTCCAAAGTACTTTCGGGACTCAACTCATTTTCAAAGTTTTAAGTTTAAATCCTTAATGCAATTCTTAATGCAATTCTGAATTCTTATCCAAAGCGCCAAATTGTAATCGAGGAATTAATATCTATTACCATCATCATGTCTATCTATTTTTGTTATTCCCTATTATCTGGGGGTTAATTGTTCTGGAAGGATTGTTTGGATTAATTATTCTCCAAACATCCATTGATGACAAACTATAAAGTACTTGAATATGTCCAAAATGATTCAAAATACACAAGAGGGCTACTTAAAGTTGCCAGAATATTTTCTTTTTCTTTTTATGCATGCTTCACATGTGTACTCAGCAGTTCTTAAGTCCGAAATCAGTCAGTACTCGCAGATCGGTATAGTAATTAATAGTAATTAAGTACTAGATTTTAAGTTACTATTTCCTTTAAATGATGCAGGTATTATTAATTAGCCCCATTTAATGCGTGTACATATATTATACATTATATATACATTATACATAAAAATATGTATACTGAACTTTTTGAGTAATAGCATGGTGGTAGCCTTTAAAAAAAGGTCTGAAACCGGACTTTGTGTTTTGTGGTGTTGTCTAAGTCAATCCCAAGGTTGGAAAAGGGTTTTTTGCAGCAGATTAAATGCAGACAACTGGGCAATAAAAGGCTGCAATCCCGGAAACCAATAGGCATCAGTAAAGGAGAACCATTGCAAATATCCATGCCACTGCACTAAAAGCGCGTCAAATGCCTCTGCTCAAACCGCTGACAGAAAAAGTCCTGTGAGGGCATCTGATCGGTGAGCAGCAAACAAAGGCAACCAAACAGGAAAATAAACACAGCTCTCATTAACTCCGAGGGCCCCCAAATTGGGCTGATTGTTGCCTGATTTACAGGGGAATGCACTTGTGAAGTCACCTTACCATCATCGCGGGCCTCGTCATCGGGCTTCAACGGGCCGTGAGGCAAGATGTGTAAAGATGGAGAGAAGAAAAGATTGATGGTTGGAGCGGTAAATTACAGGCCAAAGCGGCTGTTGTCTGTGGAGGTACAGCGAGCAGCGTCTGACGGAACCAGCCACAAAGGGCACATTTTCGTCTCCAAGACGGTGGCGGTGGGAGGAAGCCGGGCCGATCAGTCAAGGGTGGTGGGGCTTCCGACCGCTGCAGTCAGATTAGGCTGCACGTATTAGCCTGATCATTATCATTACCTGTGAAGGTCTTGAGTTCCCCTCAGCGGCTCTCCTTTTCTCTATGTCATTTCTCGATGTACTTGGCGCGCCATTGCCAGATGAAATGGACACTGCTGGACACTGGGCACTGTTAGTGTGGCCACCATGGATGCTGGATTTGCTGGATAGGCTCTACCTCCAGGAAGAACTATAGTATCAGTGAGAAACGCACAAACAGGCATGCTAACGGGAATTGGTGTAAAAAAAATTACCAAGACTCTACTGTGACTGCAGTTTTATTCCTGCATATGCTGCCTTCTAGTGTACTCAATTTGGCTAATATGACACGATTTTGCCCTGATTAGTAATGTAAGTTCAAACAAGTTCATTCTCCCCGCAGGTAAGCTGCCGTTTTAGAACACATAATGCAGTTATTTTGAGTGTTTTGATTTCAAATGGAACTGCATGTCCTTTTTTTTGTAACAAAGAGGCTAACAAACAGCACCATCAGAGGCAAGTAAGAACTCTTCATGAAAACTGTTATTATCGATGATGGGGTCTTTCTCTTCCATCTGCTGTCTCACTTCAGCTCACATTTGTTCTCTTTCATAAAAAATAAAAAAAATGAAGAAAAAAAAGTTTCTGGCCATAAGATTTACTCTATGCAGCAGAGTAACCAATCGCAGACCCCCCAATAAATGGAGATATGGCAGAGGGGTTTGAGTGAGTGTGCTCCCGGACGGAAGGACTGAGGATCCAGATCACCGTGGCAGATGAGTTGCCACCATGTTGAGGATCCAGATCACTGTGGCAGATGAGTTGCCACCATGTTGGAGGAGAAAAACAAAATAAACTTTCAGCTCTTTCTCTTTCCAACATAGTGTTATGCAATGGCAATTATCCCAGCTTTCTACCTAGCGAGAGAGTGCCTTTGAAGCTCCGCAGATCAAACAGTCACTTAAGGCAATTAAAAAGTGTGAAATAACTCTCTCAGCCTGCAGTCTTTCACTGCATCACCACCGAGTTCCGCCTTTCCGACCGCCGCATTCAGGCACTTGCCGTCATCAGGTTTGTGTTCAAAGCAAACAGTGTCCTTGGTTGTCTCAAACGTGATCGTTTGTTACTGCTGTCCCTTCAGGATCTCCGCTCCAAAAGCCACTGTTCTGAGGATGCGCTGCACAGCTGTAACCAGGCCATTGCTTTTAAAACTTTTAAAACTGCACCATTTCCGGTAAAACTTCTGACATTAGATTAATGGAGTGGATTGCTGTCATTGTTGCATCATTGAAATATCTTAATAGTATGAATGGTGGAGGTCAATAGCAGTGGACCTGATATCCTTTCATATCCTCATACGTTGAAGTTTGACATTAGCAAGTAATCAATAGAATAAATGAACAACAGAGGGATAAAAAAGGGGAATAGAGATCAGCAGAACAGGATGGGTTGAGTCATCTTTAAGATCTACTGTATAATCACATTTATTGTCAAAGGGAGGAAAACAGAGCTGGGAATGCAAAAAAACAAACATAAAACAACGGCAGCCGTACAGCGTGGGCTGGGAGAGAAAACTCTCCATCCTGAAATCCTGCATCCAAAAAAAGACAAATTTTTATCTGGAGCATTAATAACGTGGAATATAAACGCTGAGCTTTTACAATGGTTTCTTGTCAACACCGGGGCTCCTGTCAGGTCTAAATCACTGTCACTGTGTGGTGGGCCATTTATCTCACCCGGTGTTACAAATGAGAGCGATACCGCTGGGCTCGGCAGATCTGCACTGGACGCTCACAGATACACAGGGATGCCCCTGGACTTGGCAGATCTGCACCGGACGCTCACAGATACACAGGGATGCCCCTGGACTTGGCAGATCTGCACTTGGATGCTCACAGATACACAGGGGTACAGTGGGTCTTGGCTGATCTGCACTTGAACGCTCACAGATACACAGGGGTACAGTGGGTCTTGGCTGATCTGCACTTGAACGCTCACAGAAACACAGAGGTACAGTGGGTCTTGGCTGATCTGGCATATTTTGCCATATTTTACCTCATATTTCTTCTCTACATATAGGGTACAATTTTGTTCAAAAGGGGGGGGGGGGGTAATTTCACACAATGATTTTCACTTCACATTCCATTCACCCCCCCAAATGCATTAATGGACCAAATAATCTTTTTGGAGTAAGTAACCAAACTGTGGTTTAGGTCCAGGCACCTGCCCCCCTTGTGATCTGATTGGCCACCCCGTGTGCCCCCCCAATTTTCATTCCCTCTTAGTGATGTCAGTCATTGGTACTTTTGGTTGCCGCCCCCAATTTAACTGTTATTCCCCCCTGTGCCCCCCACTTAAAAATAATCTGGATATGGCCCTGTTTAGGTCTTGTTTTATGTTGGTCATAAGTGTCTCAAGTGCAGTAGTCTTTATGTGTCTGTGGACAGCAGGTTACCATTCATCCCTTTAAAACACCATTATACGGGCCTCAGTGAAGAAGACAATATTAACTACTGCTATCTACACAACGCACATATCTGTGGTTAAGTGGAGTTTTCCTCTGATCTATTTTCAATTATTTCCACTCTAATCCTTGCTCATGGGACATTTTTTCATGGGTGAAGTAAAAGAACTGCTGAATTTTAAGGCAACCGGGATAGACCCTGCCTCAAGCAGTTTCTTACGTCTGGCGGGATGGCACATAAAGACATTTTACTGTCTGTAAAAGTTGAATGGAGAAACGATTTGCCCCTTTTTTTTTTTTAAAGGAATTAACTTAAAGCCATAATGGTGCCTCCTGCCATCAGAGTGAACGGTTGTCAAATGTCTCTTCAGCTAAAACGGAACATCTGTGACATAATTACCATCTCAACTTTTATGCAACCACTGCTTTTCAAAATTTGAGATTTCAATGATGAAGATTTACTCGTTGTCTTTCCTAACATCATCTTAGGGGGTTAGCCACGTAACTTCAGATACAGCAAACCCTCAACCCTCCTTCATTTTTTCTCCTCTCACATAAAAGGATTTACTCATTTTTCCCCAAACACCTCAGCACAAAATGGCTTCATTTCTAGTGAAAGAACCACCAGCAAATTTTGCTCCTGATTAGAAATTCTACAAATCCGAAGGAAATCTTGTTTTCCTCTGTCAATAACTGTCCCGCCTACGCAAATCTATATATAGTATTGACAACCTACATCTTGGATTTGATCCTGTTATTCCACATCCTATGAAGCTGTGATGTTTAAGAACAAAAAGACTCAAAATGAGGAAATTTCTGGGCCCAAGAACACTAAAACGTGGCGCGGAGGGAGGAAAAGGCACGTACAGAATCCTGAATTTGGGCCATTACAACAATGCACACATTTGAAGTCACTCAATAGTAACTAATTGGAAGCACATTGAAACTTTTCAAAAGGGTAGGCACACAATAGGATATCTTCATCCGTGACTGTGCTTGTGTGGGTTTAGCTCTGTTATTGGGGGGTGAAGCAATTACTCTGAAGGGCAGAAGGGGGCGTAGTGTTTAAGGAGGGGGATCATAGAGTTAGAGAGTTAACATTCAGATCTCGGGTGGGCCACTGCTGTTGCACCATTGAGGAGAATTCATGTGTTTAAATGAGTGAAGTTTAAAACTGTGAGATATGCAAATGCGGATAGGAGTGTCTGCTAAGCACATAAATAATATATTAGAATGGTAAAAGTGCAGATGGGAAAACTGTGCTGAAAAAGCTTCCAGAGGACGCAGTGCATGGGAAGTTTGCAGCTACCCAGTCTGTGCACTGTTCATACTTTAAAACATACGGTGCTTTTGTATGGTGTACAAAATAACTCAGGGACTGAATTCAGTACATTTAATCTAGTAGTTCAGGCAGCTTCATTGCCAGTTAAATTTAATTTTCAACCATCCAAAGAAAGTAGAGGGTAGGAGTAGGCAGCAACATTGCCTAAAAATCAAACTGGACTGAACTGGCCCCAAAATCCGCTTGTCACTTGTCCTCTGTCAAGCTTTTCTGTCCAGTGTCTAGGCATGCCACTGACTTCATTTTTAGTGGCCAGTCACCATCGATACCATAGCCCAAATCTTTATTTTCTGATTTGACTCGATCACATGCTAGCAGGAGCCAAGGAAGGCTTCTGGTCGTCTCATTGACCGGGAAAAAAATTTGTCAAGATGTCAGAATTAGAATCTGGATTTCACTTACACAAAAGACCATTCTGATTGTTCTCAAGACCAAAGCCATAACTGCATAGGACTGCCACCAGATTTTATTGTTGGCTAATAATGCGTCAAGTTACAATTTATTCCGTCTGCAATTCAGTCCCTAATTAAAGGAAGTCTACCGTCGGCCAGTTTTACCATAATAAAACAAGAAAATAATTCCGTGTCTGACAGTCCCTTTTCCCTATGCATCGGAAATATAACAGCAGTGACTGTATTTAGAGTCTTCTTTATTCATTGTGCTGGAAGGCACTTATGGGCTAAGAACTAATCTTAATTAATGAACTGTGACACGGAGAAGAATGGTGATTTTGGGGAGCGATACAAAGGTTCAAAGGAAAGTCACCACAACCCCCCAAAGAGCCCAGAAGCCCCTTGCTCTTCCGCTGGAGACAGCGACTGAATGGAGCCCCAGTTCCCTTTAAGCGGGTTCTAGACCTCACTCATCAGCAATGCTGCGCCTGTGCAGTCAGTCAAGCAGCAGCCCGCACAGGTAGCAGGACAGCCAGGGCGAAGGAGTCTTGTGGGGTTTCTCACTCTGCTAGTGACGCTTTAGGTCACGCTAACTCAGCACGTGGGAACTACGTGCCACGTAGAGGTTAAGGTACTGGCCTTGGAACCAGTGGATCTCCAGAGGGTCAGCCTAACCCCAGATACTTTCAGGGAAAGATATTTTACCTTAATGGCTTAAACATATATATCCAGCTATGCAAATCACTCCAGGTAAGAGTGTCTGTTGGGGGAAAAAAAGTCACTGTTCTGAGCAATTTAATTGTTTTTCGCAACAACAACAACAAAAAAAAAGCGTTGTGAGGAAACAATACAGTAGGGAATGGTTAGTGGGATACCTAAATAATAAGCTGCAAACGCCTGTAGCTATCACATGAGTAATGTTATGAAAACCAACATTCAGGAGCTGCTTGGAGGTTCAATGAACCGTTATTCAGGTTGGTGACAGCCACGGGGCGATGGAGCAAAATTTAGGCTCTTGTTTGCACTGAGAACAAATGTTCCCTTCTGAAATGGTCCGATGGGCAAGTAAGGGGAGAGAGATAGTTGTTCATGCGAGATTCTCTCTGCGCCGTTTGTGATCCTGTTTAGTTTGGTCGAAATCAGCGAGTTTATCATCTTTTTGAGATTTCTGGCAGGCTGTGGTAATGTTAGCTCTGCACTGCTTTTTTTGTGTGTTCACAGACTATAAAACTACTTATTTCTTTCTATGGAACATACTAGTAGAACAAGTGTTATGTCAACTGGAATGATTTGAGAGAATCAGATGATATCATTAAAAATAACAAAACATATTGTTCTTTCTGAAATATTTCTGCATATTGTTCTTTTTCCTTTTTTAACTAATGAATATTGTATATTCACTCAAACAGAAATAATGTCCTTTCATTTCAGACGGAGCCTGTTAACATGATTCATACAGAAGGCTGGGAATGATTTTAAACATAACCACTGTAAACCAGTAAAAAAAATGAAGCATTATTGGAGGAGAAAATGATAGGTTTTGTGCTAATAAGAGTAATTTTATCCCCTCATTATGGCACACACACCGTTCAGTCAAAAAAGCAGCAACAATATTTATTAATATTTCACCTACAATTACCAGAAATATATTCAAACAAAGTTTTAAATGAAAAAAAAAAAGTCCATAAAAAAGTAATCCTATAAATCATGTTGAAATCAGACAAACACATACTCAATCAGAATGATTCAACAGTTGAAACAACATTTCAACATGAATATGTTGCGTTCAGATATTCATGAACCGTTCAGCAGAGACAAAGGCTGCTCAAACTCAAGCCGGAATGCATCGGCAGCTTGAGGAATCGGGCGAACATTTGGAATCAATCCTGAAGCTGTTGTTTGCGCGCGCGTAGCAGGGTGAACAACGTGGGCCCACTAAACACCCCCCAGTAATGAGCCCGTGTTTAATAAGTGAACGAAATGGACATTTACTCCGAAGCCCCCTCGATTGCTTCTCTCCGGGTCCCGGTTGTCACGCGTGCGCGCGGGCGGGCAAAGCGATTCAGCTCGCGTGTCTTCGCCTTTCCGCTGAGTCCAAACACTGTTAAGCGCTTCTGATGTTACCGCAGGGCAACGGGGAAGGAGTTGAGCGATCTTCTCCGGCGCAACGGGGGGTGCCGCAGCGTTCCCGGCCAGGCCATGATTCACCGCCGAGGTTCTTGTGTTGGAAGTGCACGGGTCATGCAAAGCTTGAGATGTTTCTACCTTCTGCCCCAGGAGGAGAGGGGGGTAGCAGTTCATTATAGAGATAAGGAGGAAAATGTGTTATAATTGAGCTTAGTGCACAGGTGGACAGCTGCCTACAGCTAGTTAATGCTGGTTAAAAAAAAGGAGAACAGCAGGTAAATGTATAAATTGGAGCAGGTATAGATATATATATATAGTATCAGGCCTGACTCACCGACATGTTTTCTAAGATCTGTATGGATGTCTAATTAAACACCAACGTCATTACCAGTTACGCAAGGCCCACGGAGTAGTTTTGGTTGCGCAACAGCAGTTCTGGTGACTAATCCTGGTGACACTGCGGTTTAAATTGGTACAACAGCCTGTCTTTGGCAAACAAGCACTGCGACTGCGATTCGATTCGAAGCCAGGCAACGGGGCCCCCTTCGCACACTAACTTTCCTCCTACAATTAAATGCCGCACGGCCATGCCACGAGCGTGGGGCAGTGCTACCTGTTTTTCATTGAGCAGATATAATCAAGGTGTTCTGCAGCTTGTTTTCCGACCGGATGATAAAGCCTGGGGGGATTGCATGCTGCTGTTTTTTTGTTGAAAAGTAAATGTGAAAAAATATATAGATACGTTGCCAGTTATATTATGTGGATGAAACGTACCTTTAAGACACTGTTGCTGCTATATAATTGTGTTAGCTATATATTTAGAACTGAGCAGCCTCAATGTAACCCTGTTGAATATGTACGTGTCATATATATTTTCAGCAACATTCAATAGTAGCAACATAAAAGGCATCTTTGATGCCAGTTCTCATTTAACTAGGTCGCGGTGATACCCCGCTACTGACGATAGGCAGGATTTTTTTCCCCGATTTATTTTTCCTCATCGGTGAGGAACCCCCTCCGCGGAATGTGTAAGCACATCCGTTATAGACACTTCCCCGATGTCACAGCTCAGGGCAAGCCCATGCCAACACATTATATCATCCAGTTGTTCATTGCAGGTGTAGTCCCCTACCAGACGGAAGTTTGCGCAATTGCCTTGGAGCGTGCTCCAAGATCTGCATTGGATGAGATTTGCAGCGGATTATATACCAAATATATAAGAGTTCTCAGTGCGCAGGGTCTGCGCGGAGCAGGACCTGGAAAAACTGCGAATCCTCCCAAAAAAGACGTCTCGCAGAGCTGTGGTACAAAATGCTACAAACTAAACCGTGTCCAGTTTCCCGGACAGTGCCTGGGTGGACCAGCATGCTTACCAACGTCTGAGGGAGCCAGGAACACCGGCATAAATTATTACTGTTACATGTAAGACAGAGAGAGTTATAAAGACTGTCGTTTTCCGTAACCTGTTTGTTTACTCAAGCAGCTTAGGTGAAAGGGGGCAAATGAAAAGTTTAGTCTGTAGCATTTAGCTACGGCTCAGTAAGACATCCTTCCTTGGATTTAAAACGACGGGTCAGTACTTTATAAGTCTAGTACGATATAAACGTAGGGCTATATGTGTCATTCACTTGGCGGATAACCTGGCCCAAGACGACACTACACAAAGCACGGGTTCGATAAAGCAGGAGGGAGCCATCCATGCATCCAAGAGAATATGTGCACTAGAGGGACTCAGGCCGGCTGAGCCAATGAAAAACTCTGTTTCAGATATCGACGCTAGGTGTAAGCAACAGCGCCAGCCTTCCCAGCCCCCTAGCCGGGACGCCCCTCCAATGCCGGGAACATGGGGGCACGGGGAGGACACATCTGGAGAACAAGATTCCATCCGCTGCGGCACAGTGCAGCAAAGCAAAGGTAATTGAGAAAGACAAAGCGGTCCCATTAACTCCTTCAAAGGCGTCAGCGCTGCGAGGGACGACCTTGACCATTTCCACGTTGGTGACCTAAGGAAAATACAGTGCTCCGTGCCGTTGCCATAGGAGCTGTTTAAAGCCAGGTCTCACAGTGGCAATGCAATGGTAACTAGGATGACAGATGGAGGGTTAAAGGACGGGGACCCAAGCAAATGATACAAAGTACAACAACAAAGTTTATAGCTGTTTGAGGACAGATGATTACAAAGCTAATTTTGACAAATGGTTATTCTGTATATACACAGACAATTGTGAATTTGACAGACAATCCTATCCAAAGCCATTTATAAGGGACATTTGGTCCAAACAATAAAAAGTGAAAATTGTCATAGCATCTCTAGAGGCCTAAAAAGCAAACAGAGTGCTCATCCCTCAAGCAGATATAAACGCTATACTTTGTTTACCAGACCCTGTATGAAACCGTAACAGTAAGGACGGCGAGAGTTTCCCAGCCCGGATCCATATTTCAGCCTCCTGTCCATCTGTCCTGACATAATGCTTCTCAGCTCCTGGAAGGAGGTACACAAGGACACGGGAAGTGACTGAACTGGCTCACCATCTACCTGAGCACAAAGTGTTTACAACTTCCTCTAAGAGCCCGACTATGGCTGGAAAGGCATCTCAATTCACAAATAAAAGGAAAAAAAGACTTGGTGCCTTGGGGTTCAGCTTCTAAAATGGAAAAAAAGAAGAAAACTAAACTAAATGAAACGGTATTTGTATAGTGTTCATTCGAAGGGCAGCCTTTTTGCTAAAATACCTCAAATATTAGGGTTGCTTTGTCCAGGACAGCCTTAGTCAGATTAACTGGTTGATGTAACGCTAAAACATGGACTTTAAAGCAAAAATACCAACATTATAAAGACAAGCATAAAATATAACTCCGCTTTTAGTTCTTGAAGGGTAATCAAACCAACCTGTGGCACTGATTTTTATGTTGCAGTGATAGAGAATGTTTTTAAAAGATCTGAGATTATGTTCGGCAAACTCAGACAACATGTTTCAATAGATGTTTGCATTATTATTAGTATTATTATTATTATTATTATTGCATAATAAGACATGATGTTATTTTCATGACCCTTTAAGACAGAGGGGTTGGTCTCCAGGATTTCCATTTCTAGGTTAAGGTTCACATCAAAGGTCAACTTCCACATTCTCCTATCTCCCTAAAACTTTATGACATATTTCTGCTTATATTTCCTTTCATGACAAAAATCAGCTCCCACACCAGACTAATTGGTTCATGCAATGCACCAATTGGCTCTACGTGCAATGTACCAATCAGCTCTACGTGCAATGCACCAATTAACTCGACGTGCAATGCACCAATTGGCTTGATTTACAATGCACCAATCGGCTCTACATGCAATGCACCAATCGGCTCTACGTGCAATGCACAGAGGTGGCGGCTACTGCTTATGCAAGTGTTCTCTGAAAATTAAGGGAAAACCAAAGCTTTTTTAGCAGAAAGTAGTCCACACTAAACCAAACGAGTTCCCACGCTGTGTTTTCAAACAGGCCCCACACTTTTTGAAACATACTTTTTGTGTGGTAATCATCTCAAAGTGACTTCACACATTCCTCCAAAAAAGAAAAGGAGGCATCTTCATGTTCAAGAGCAACGACAATGAACAGCCTCACGTGTCAGCCTCACGTGTGTCATTGCGGTGTAACACCACATATTATTAATTCAATCAAATGTACCATTTCTCCCTTGACCAAACACACCCATAACCCCCATACCATGGGCCCTGCTAGGCTTCATTTTGTAATCATTTTGATTTATATTTCCACATACCATTAAAAAGAATACATTTTTGTTTCTTTGCCTTCACCATCAGCGCTTTATGAGTTCATAAAGAGCAGCTCTAGGCACTGTATACCTCACTGGAGATCTGTATCCTTATGAACAAGCAGACATCTGCCCTGTTTCTGCAGTGCCTTTCTTTACACTGGAAAATCCCATTTTATAGATGTGCAATCTATAGTATCATTAAGCCAAAGCAAATCTATCTGTATTACGTGAAGAGGAACAATAACGCTGAAATAGGCACATCTGTTTGTAAATTGTCTGTGTTCTGATTAACAAGTGACAAGTAGCGCCCTAAGGAAATCATTGTATCAGTACAGCCAGCTTATTCTCTCATTTGTGAAAACTGCAGCAGGGCAGGCTATGCCCCCCACGGGCACACATACATACATACATACATACGCACACACCGAATGCACGCTTACACACATGCGCACAGACACACGCAGGCACAAACACACACCCATATGCTCTCTCAAACACTCTACACACACACACACACACACACACACACACACACACACATTCGGCATACAAACACTAGCCAAGAACCAAGAACACAGATGCATTCACACCCAAAGATACGGACACAGTCTAGCCTTTATGAAAGATAGACACATACAGACACAAATGGACATACACACAGGAAAGTCAGAGAAATGTAAGAACATTAATACTTCTTCACACAAACACACTGACTCCACCCTGTACCGACTGCCCTCCTTTTTCTGCAGCATGTACCCATGTGCCCTGAAAAGAAGATCACATGTACCGGGAGGGGCTAGTGACTCCCCGACCAAAGTCTAAAACATCACTCCACATAGGGCAAGGATGCTGAGACAAACATGAGACAAAGGACACAATTCGCTTGAATATTTTTAGCACTCTTCCTTTTACAGATCAGTCTTTGTAATCTGACAGATGAATACTTATATTCTTCTATATATATACTTATATAAAGCAAACCAATATCAAACCGTCCAAGAAACAGCAATCCCTCAAATTGGCTCTTAAAACATTCCTTTTACTACAGAGTACTTTTAACAATTTGTAAATCATACAAACTGAGCCGTAATCATGTTGATACTGAAGTAAGTGTATAAATGCTATATTCTGTACTTTGAATATATTTACACATTAATCAACAGATGTTTGTACTATATTTCATACAAATCTTGCTGCTTCAAAGAGAATCAAAGAGAACTGTGTTTTTTCAATTCTCTGTGCTCTTTTTGACAGAAGCTAAAAGACTGTGTTTTCTCAGGTGGAGAGCTGCAGCATCAGTACCCATACAAATAATCTATCGTTCCATAAATAATCCAGGTAACGTGTAAAGTAAATAAAACAGATAACGTGTAAAGTAAATAATCCAGGTAATGTGTAAAGTAATGTCTGAGTAACGTGTAAAGTAATATCTGAGTAACGTGTAAAGTAATGTCACACACACACACACGCACACAGACACAGACACACACTCACACACACACACACTCACACACACACACACACACACACACACACACACACACACAGGCGCGCAC
>JAOYSI010002500.1:5788-16000 GCA_025775065.1 Hiodon alosoides
CACGTGACCATGCAACACGTGACCATGAGGATGGTCTCACAAGTCAATGTCCATTATTATAATAATACATACATTCTTTCGTATAGATCTCAACTTCTGCAGCAAGAGCTTGTGAATCCCATTACCTACTTCAGCTAAGATGGAAATCCACCCGATCACAGCTCTTCCTTATCGCTTGTACGGTAAAACAAAATCAGACTGTATAATACACAAGCATTACACAGGAGAATAACACTGGGAAGTCATTAGACATAGCGCTCCCAAAGCACCGCAAAAAAACAATGCACTTTCGTAGCTAAACACCGTGTCCTGGTTCTTGCTTTGCTAATGCTAGGAGGTCACTGATGGTTCTACTTTTAAACTTTGTACAGAGGTCATGGTCGACAACAAATATTTGTTACGGAAGCACAAGCACACATCAGACGCTATAATACACTAGACGATGGAGAGCCAATGTACTAGGATAGAGCAGGAAAAAAGTCTACGATGGCCAATAAAATAACGTGTATCGCTGGAAAGTTTTTCTAGGCCGAAAATTTGAAACAGATGGAAATTTTATGAACTTGATATCCCTCTGTTAATGTTACAGGCAGATTGTTTCAACAATTATTCAACTGCACTGTAAGATCTGTATTAGCTTTATTAGCACAGTTAAATGCGACAGGGAAAGCACTCATGTTTTAACATGTACTGCGTCCTGCATCATCTCCACCTAAAAGAATTCTTTTGACGGTGAAACGCAACGTGACGTAATAATAAACAGATCTAGGCATGCTTGTGCAAATGATTTAATCTGAAGGCTGGATTTCCTGTACAATTCAAATAAAACCCTTATTGTGGGAGTCAGAGAGTAACCTACAGAACTGGTGAAAGAAAGCAGGGCGGCTCCTCTCCAGTCATGAAGTTATGAAATCTAATATGGCGGTTAAATATAACAGGTTGACATGGGGCGACCCCACCCCACCCCCATCCCCTCAGTGTCCTACCTGGCCTTGAGCTCCTTGTAATCTTCGCGCACCTTTCCCAGCTCCAGCTGCAGGCGGGCCCGCTCCTTGGCCACCGTGTCCAGGGTTTTACGGGCGTCGGCCAGCTCCGTCTGGTAGGCCGCCTTCACGCCGGTCAGCTCCCGGCTCACCTCCGTCTCCGACTCGGTGATCCGCAAGCGCAGCCCGGCGTTCTCCGTCTCCAGCGACCGCACCTTGTCGATGTAGATGGCCAGGCGGTCGTTCAGGTTGCTCAGGTCCTCCTTCTCCTGCAGGCGGGTGATGCGGTTCGGGCTCATTGGGGTGGTCCCGCTGCGGTTGCCTCCTTTTTGACCTGGGGTCTCCATGGCAACTCTAAAGGACGCCGAATTCACTTGGTGTCAAGTCCTGTATGAGGATACAAATGATACGTTTTGCATATGTTTGCAGGTTCTTTTCCTAGTCAAAAAATCAAATGCACTTAGGAGTTGCAATTGGTTTTCAGATAACCTAGACTGGGATACATTAGGAATGACAATGTTCTACAAGTTTAATGAAAGAAATAGCATTACTTTGGCCTAATCCTAATTTAATCCAGATTTAAGCAGCAGCAGACAAAGATGACTAGGGGCAGCCACGCCTACAACTGCCTGGCGAAATATAATTCACCATTCTTCAGCACTGACTCACTGAGAAACCAAATACAGTGTGGTTACCATATAATGATATGGTAAAGCTTTTACTGGGGCTAATGATATGGTAAAAAAAAGTTTGCAGGGGCTTTATCTGAGTGCACGGATAAAGCTAAGACGTGCAAATGTATACTTTCACAATGTTTTGGTTCTTTCTACAGAACACTTAAAGAGAGACAGATGTAAGAAGATACATTGCCATTGGGTTGACATCAAATGGCTATACATCAAATCGACTAAAACGTCCATGCAGAAACACGTGTTTATTTGGTAAATATGCATTGCATATTCATAGTCAGGTGTTTTTTACTTTCTGTATTTTACCCATACTTCACCATACAAAAATAAACATTGATTTTCATAATGATAATGATTTCATAATGATTTTCATTCTGATAAATGTTCACCATTTTATAACAGCAATCTTCTTTCATTCAAAACTAAAACTGAATCTAACTAATGCAAATGTATTGTCATGAGTTATGTTCAAACAATTGGGAAGAATGTGAAATTATTAAGGCTATAATTAAATTAAATGCTACATTTCCCCCCTCACTTCACCCTATGGCCCACATTTACTATGACAAGGGGAAATACTTCTTAAAGGCAGAGTCCGCTTTCGAACCGACATATAACCAGGAAAACAAATAGATACTTAAATGAACGCCAAGTTGAAGGCGCTGCTATTTACCTTGTGTAAAATGAGGAGTGAAGCGTGCGCCTCCTGTAGAGATCCAACAGCCTTTTTTGGAGTTTGTTTGCCAATAAGACTGTGTAAAGCTAGCTTCTTTGGTTGTTTTTTGTAATTTTTTATTTTGTTCCCTCAATAAAATCAGACTTCCCTTGCACGCAGTATATTCTTTCCCTCTGCGCCAATACTTCTGCCTTTGGCTCTCGCTCTAGACTGGCAGCCTCTCAGTCTTTCCCAGCCCATGTATTTCTGGAGACATCGAGAAAAGGGAGAGGGAGGGGGGGGGGGAAGGGGAGGCGTCAGACTGGGAGCCGAGTCTCTCTCTCCGTCTCTCTCAAACACACACTTTGGCTAGGGGAAAAAGCAGCATCTGAAGTTTGCCAGCGACAGAGTCTGACGCGAACTGTAGACAGCGCTCTTTGAGGGAAACGAGAACGTTCAAAACTGAATCAGTTCCACACCTCGCGTGTTCTGAAAGAATTATCCCCCCTTTTTAGTAAGCTTTCGTCCGAGATAACTAATGTTGTCATTGAACCGTCTCTCTGAAAGTTTCTTGCAGCAAGGACATCAATTAAAGGTTATCCTGATAAACTGAATGTTAGTAGAGTCAACATAAGTAAAACTCTTTAAACACAGTTTTAAAACGGTCTTATCAGGAAATTGTATAATAAATTCGAAATCGAAATTATAAAATAAAACATCCAGGTTCCTTTGTTTTAAGAAAAAAGTTCATAAGAAAGATTGTATAGTAATAATAATTATAACAATAATAATAATTATTATTATTATCATTTTATTGCTAATTTATCATCTTTCCGCTTTAATTATAGCCTTAATAATTTCAAAAATGTTTTCACTATGCCAGCATTTCTTGTAGACCGTTAGCCTACAATACAAAGTCGGAGGTTTTTTCTCGTATTACAGCATTTCTTTCAGAATTGTTTTTGTTTTTAATTCAGAATGAGACAGAATTGTATCTTGACGAATCCTTGGAGGAAACCAAAATCCATTTAAACTTTTTTTTCCTCAGTGCAGAAGACGCAGATAAAAGACATAACGGATAATTCTGTGCCCTAACCATTCTTTAATCTCCCATTAAATGCAGAATAACCCAATTTCCCCTGCGCAGTGCATCAATCGCAAATAACGACTAACATCTCTCCCAGGATTTTTATAGTAGATGGGCGGAGAGGATTTAGTCTTTCCTCCTATCGGGTTTTAGCATTGCCGATGTGTGGACGGATAGTATGGACACGGGACAGGTTGGGACTTTCAGAGACGCCAGGGAATGACCGTAGCTATGGAAACAAGCAGTCGGGGTGCGCCACCGTAGGGCTGTAACTGGCTCTCTTGGTATTTGAGGCGTGCCATGCCACACAGCGGAAAAATGTTCTGAAGAATTGCTCATCCGGTTGCTTCCCTCCCACAACATTCCAACGCCACATTTGGAATAAAGGGCGGGAAGTTAAGCACCGTAAATATTTATCCAACAATGTGAAATGCAGTCATGCGTCTGTATGATTAACTAATAAAAACAAAATGAAGGCTTCGGTTACCAAACATGCGTGTTCAGAAGAAACGTGAGGCATTTGTGAATTGTGATGGATTTCGTTACGCAGTAAAGCTCTCAGCAAGCTCAGGACCGAATTTGCCGCTCAGGCCAGTACTGCAATACAATTCACCACTTCAAATAGGTTGCAGCTCACGCAGAGTTACCCGGTCTTTTTTTACACCTTTCAGGAGCTTTCCTAGTTTTACACGGGGCCTTTTATATGCAGTTGCTTTTATCTGTTAACGGTGGTCACAGTCGAGAAAAGAGGTTAATAATTTCATCCTTCTCTGTTAACGCTTCCGTGTCCGTATCTCATACTGCAAATCAAGGAGGTAAAATACTGGGAACCTGTCCACCACAAGGCTTTATCTTACATTCACCCTGCCTCCAGACAACCTAAGCAGCAAAGACAATTTGAACTGCTGTGGTGCTAGGTCTCCGAGGCTGAGACGTCTACACAGCAGAATTACTGAAATCCCACAGTTCCACCCTCGAGGAAAATACATCACATGATCCCTTTGAATGAAACTGACGTAAGCTGCACTGTTTGTTATGCCCTCAAAAATCAGGGATTTCCCTGTGTTCTCGGCGTGGGTTTAAAATGATGATCTAAAATAGCTGTAGGGGCTGGTAACCTGAGTCAGATTATGAAAAGGCCGCATGTGGTTTATTGAGCAAAGCAACATGCAAATGACCTCAGATTTCGTGCTTCTTACTAAAGATTCCTGTGATGAGGAATACTATCGAGCGTACATTCATTTTCAGAGAAACAATCGAGGCATTATTTTAGGTTGTGAGTGGGAGTGATTAGGAGCACAGACAAAAAAGTGAATACAGACACTTTTTTTTTCATAACCAGATATTTCAGGTCACTAAAAAAAATGGATGCACGATCAATTTTGTATTTAGTATTGAGAGACTGTTTTGGCAGCTATGACCCATGTGCAACATTTTATATCCTTTCGTATTATTTTAGTTTGGAACAAAGAGCTTCAGATATCGGTTACATGGATCTCAATACAATTGTTCTTCAACCATGCAGTCATCTGCTCTGAGGCTTCTTCCTCTGATCACAAAAACAATCTGTCACAGACTCTTCACTGTGTCAATGCACTGAAACTGACTAAGCAGGACACACCTGCTCTGTCTATACTATTCTGTTGACCATCCAATTGTTCACTGTTGACATGTCCATATCACCAAAATCCAAGTTCAATACGGAGGAAAACACAAATGGTTTCAGCTTCATCCAGCTGAATTGTGCAACTAAAAAGACATCAGTGATGTGTTTGGTCAGAGCGCATTTGTAATTAATTTTCTGCTATTTATCTCTATTCTGGGTAATTTAATTTAACTCCTATCTAAAGATTTTCTTATAAAATAAATTCTTCTTCTTCCTCCTCGTATTCTTATTTTTCTTATTCATTTAATGTTTGCTTACCAGTCACTAGAAGATAAATCAGTCAGACTGACAGAAACCTTTCCTCACTGACTAAACACACTGGTTACGTTTAAAGCGTCACACAACCATACTATCAAAGCCAAGTTCCTCCTGACTCTTTTTGTCTAGACTTGGTCTCGAGTCACTGCACATCAGGTCCTATGACAAGATTAAATCTGTAGTAATCTGCAGCAATCGGTGTTGCTGGATACACCCAGCCTTAATCCTGGGTGGGTGCAGTACATGTCAAAATCAGGAAAAACACAAAGTACTGTAAAAACAAAATAAGAGGGAACACTAGGCCTGGACCCTTGACCCGAATTTTGTCTCTTATGACATAATTATCATACGTTAGATTTTCTATTCTATCAGCAGTAATTGTGTTTCGTACAGCAAGTGTCTTTAAAGGTCTTTAGGGTTTGAGCAAGAACAAGGCAATGCTCATATCATTCTCGTGAAATTAGGTCACATTTATTTTATTCTCAGATCTTGTACTGACCTTCAGGAATCACTGATCTGGCACGTGTTAGCTTTTAGGTCGTATTGCAGGAAAGAGAGATATGACAGCTTCTTTATCTCTCCTGAAGATGTCAAACCCCCATTTGTCCATCACAGGTTCCAGGAATGCTTACAGTAAAACCAACGTCAATGCCAAAACCCTTCATAGCCCAGGAAGTCTAAGAAACTGTTCAATCCATCAAGTCTGTGAGATGCGGAATAATCTGCTTCAATAGTTCTCATTCTTGTTGGAGGGATTTCTCAGGTAAGGAACTGAAGAGCAGCTGTAATACACACACGGACCCAGATTAAAATAAGTAGCAGAACTAGAATATTTAGTACCGATTAACTCAGAAATGTACTGATTCTGCTTAGTACTACTTTCCCCCATGTTAGCAGACGTGTAAGCTGTTGTATCCTTGAGCTTGTTACTTAACCTGAAGTGCTTCAGTAAAATATTCAGCTGTTGCATGTAGAAATTTTAAGCTGTGTAAGTCGCTTTGGATGAAAGCGTCTGCTAAGCAACTATTGATAATAATTAATCGTTATCATGGGACAAAACTGACAAGTGGAAAAAACTTGAAACATCTAAAAATATCAGACCTTGAAAACAGAATTAAGCAAACTTCTATACTTACTATGTCATAAAATAGTTAAAATATTAGATTCTCCTCATATAACAACGCACCTGGAAATCTCACAAAAATGCTTTTAAAAAGTTGTAGACCGCTGGTAACATTTTGAGTGGGATTGTCATTCATTAATTCAGAATAGCCCTCAGCTTCCATCATCACAACCGTTTCAGATACTGAGAACCAAAACACAAAGTAGCCCAGTATCCAGTTTACATTTTCTCATCCCTATGTGTCCCCTTTACTGCTGCAATCCAAGATATGAATTTTTCTCTGGTGTTACAACTGGCCCATCATATGTCTACATTTCTCCATGTGTATAACAGATGCTAACGTAAAAATGTATTTGCATTTTGTCAAGCAAACACTGGGAAAACTTGCAAACTCCATGCAGACAGTGACCTGATCCGGACCCTGGCACTGTGATGTAAAACTGATATAATGATACAAATAATAATAATAATATTAATAACTATTATTATTATTATTATTATTATTATTATCCACTTGGTAGAGCATGTGTTTTTCTGTCTCAATGTTTTAGAAGTGTGTGAACAGGGACCTCTTGTGGAGAGACTATGCATGTCTACTTGTTTTTTTCCCCCATTGTTTGCGTTTCTCTTGTGGGAGGTAGACTTTACCCAAAAAGTCATACTCAGAACCACCGAACCATAATAATAAGAAACGTAATAGTACCACCTGTTTATTTCGCTTTTCTATGTTTGTTTATTTTAAAAAAAATTATATTTTTAATTATATAATTTTTAAAATTATAATTATATCAGTATTTTCATTTAATATTCTCATGGATTTCTGTTTTTTTTTTTATAAAACTGAAAAAAACTGAATACAGATTAATGTGATTAATTAATTAAATATAATACATTTTATAATATTTTTAAATATAACAACACAATATTTTCTAAAGACCAGTCAAACGTTTCAATGTTTTAATCAGAGCGTCTTATTGCAATAAGAGCCTGTGGTATTACCAGTAAGAGGGTTCAGCTTATTTCACTCTCTTCTTGGAATGATCTCAGTGTAGGGGTCAACAATGTATCCACTCAGCAAGTAATACATTAACTGATTTTGTACACTAATGAATGGGCGGATGATGCTTGTGTAAAAACATTAGGCAGTTGTTTCTTTCTGAGAGAATTCTACAAGTGAGACCTCTCCCGGGAAAAAACATGCATACACATGTATGCGCAGTGGAGACCACACTTCCTTGAATACATTCATTTTATTGCAAAGCAGGATGAGCAAGGCACAAGGCGTTACCGTATTGATTCATTTCTTTCCACTCATTCTAATCTGAGAACCTTGGCCCCAGAGAGCCCATTTACTTGAGTGTCTAACTTGGGCCAGAGGGATATAAGCAGTTAAGGTATACATTGTTTGTTTGTTTTTATTTGTTTTTAAAGGGATACTTCCCTCCGTTCACCTCTGCATCTGTACTCCATTACCATTAATCCCCTGTTTACACGTTACCTTAAACAGAGAAGATATGTGCGTCCTAGAAGCGAATGTGGAGAATCACATGGTGGTAGCTTTCCAAATTGTCCAGGTCTCTCTCAGGATTTCCCCTGTTGGGGGAGGGGTTGGGTGAGTAGTGAAGTGGTGGGGTTCTGATTCATCACTCAAGGTGTGCCAGCAGATGTTTACCGCCCCCTTTGTGTCATATAGGTTATTAGCAGCTTACACTGCTGGAGAGAGTAGGAATGACCTAATAGCTAAGAAAAGCGATGAAGTCATAACCACCTGACTCATATGCCCGGCTGAGAGACACACTCCCAGTTGCTAAAGAACCCTTGTTTGTGCCCGTGTGTGTGTGTGTGTGTGTGTATGATCACATCTGCTGAATACCAAGAGAGTTAATATTGGGTGGGGGCAACTTTGGTTTCTCCTTTCCCCCCTGCCAATTTTCAATTGTTCTGTAGCCCATGCTTTTATTCAAGGTATACTCCATTCCTAACCCATAACACCAAGGCATCTGAAGTATAATTTCATCCAGACATTTCCCTTGATGGCTCTGAATAAAAGAATGGTCAGTTAGCTGCCATGATGCATTATTCTCCCACATATTTATGTATGAATATATATTTAATCAGTTTAGGTTCACCCCGATTTGGAATTGTGCGAATGCGCGTTGTCTTGTTGCCACGACTCCACCCCACACGGGGCCTCTACCGACTGAGCCACTTGGGCGGCCATTCACGGTGGGAATTTGGTACGAATCTGCAGTGTTCCCAGTGTTTTGTTGAAAAATGATTAATTAAAAAATTGCTCTGTAAATATTAATTAAATTGGTCTCCATATCTCCCAGAGTCAGAAAGAGGGTCTGTTCCTTTGAAAAGCACAGCTGTTTCCAGAAGAATGAGGGATCGCATTTTTAAAGAAGTGTCAACCAGGTGTTCACAACAAACAACCCATTCAAACATAAATAAATGTAAACGCAAATGAATTCTGGGTAAAAAGTCATCACCATTCGGTCTTGGGCCACAGCATCTGATCCAATCAGGGCTTTCCTGGAGATTTATCCAGTCTCAGCATTTCCTTCCACAGTTAGTCGCTGTGTGTGTATCTGGGTCTCTGCTCTGACTGTGCACCCATATGGGGGGGGGGGGGTCAGGGGGCAAGGAGCAATGATAAAGGGCGGTGCAGGAAGAGGGGAGGGTATCCAGGGGATATACACCACATTTACTATGGTGAATAACTATTTGTAAACGGTTTGTAAATACCTATGCTGTTGAATGACTGAATAAAGCTGTCCTCGAAGTAAAGGGGAGGCGTAAAAAATAAACTAAAAACAGATAAATAAATGGCAATGGACTTTGGATGCAAAAAAACCCCCCAAATATTTAGTTGCATTTTTATTTATTAACCTCACGAGCAAGAAAGATATTAGACATCTTTAGAAAAACAATTGATTTACTCAATAACTTAATTTAAGGTTTAGGTTAAATTAATACAAAATATATTTATATAAATAAATATAACATCCGATCTTTCAAGAACATATGCATGCGCCCTTAATATAATGTTTAGGTGCTCAGTCCAAGGCCAAGACCAATTCCGGGAAAACGACTGAATTACAACATTGGCTGAGATGGTTAAGGATGTGTAGGCCTCACGCTGGGTGGAACTGGCATAGAATTCAACCACATTCCTCGCTGGGTTTTTGACACGCGGTATACTGTCATAGCATTCATATCAAATGAAAAACCATGTCATAACGAAGTCTAAAATGCTAGTATATTCCACGTACAAGCTGAGACGTGACCTAAATTCATACCTGCCACGTGTATCAGACCAAAAAAAGGCATCAATGGAATATGATAACAACACCACAAACCCCAGTGTTACTGATTGCTGATGAATGGAATGGGGGTCGAGGAAGAAGAATCGAGTCAGAATATCTCGGCTGCTGGTGGCTGAGGGGATGCGTCTTAAGATAAGTTCTACTTCTAGACAATCTGAAACGATGCGGTTATGGTGAGGGACATTCAGTCCCTCTTTTTTACCTGAGAAGCAGTACATGGGGAAAAACGTTGACGAAACCGGGAGGACAGCTGCCTTTCGGATTTATCCACTCCCTACATGCATCAATCGCTGTGAGCAGAAGCAGGATAAACTGAACACACCGACTGGTGAGAAGGCTGAGGGACAGATCTGCATAGGAGGATGTGACAGATGTGTCCTGACAGGACGTAGCCAGTCTCAATACCAGATGGTCATGTTAAT
>JAOYSI010002501.1:2340-15998 GCA_025775065.1 Hiodon alosoides
CCAAATCAGAGAGAGCACCTGTGTGACCTCCAAAAAATGGGCCAAATCAGAGAGAGCACCTGTGTGACCTCCAAAAATGGGCCAAATCAGAGAGAGCACCTGTGTCAGCTACAAACAGGTAGGCAACGATTCAGATCTATTCGGTCATTAATTTTTAAAAAAAGGTCTGTGCTACTACCCCTACTATGTATTAAGGAGGATGGAAGTCCCTTATCCTGTTAAGAGCAGAAGAATGGCGTTTTCTGTAATTGCATCGAGCTCTCGTTAGCCCTACGCATGTCTGTACACAGTAGCCTACTTGCCACTTCTGAGGTGAACTGTGGAACTGTGGGTGACCGCAGTAAAAATGTCCCAGAGCATTAACCCAACACGCAGAGAGGAATTTGCATGCATTAGCTTTGAGAAATGCAGGGATTTGGGGGGAGTTTTTGCAGCTTAGCCTTGATGCATATGCATGCTCGCATTATAAATATGCATGCTCGCATTATAAATATGCAATTGCGGGCACGGCCGTTACCTGATCCTGGTATGTCTGTTTAGCATGAGAAGGCAACAATATGAAGTGCCTGGATATTATCCAGAATACCGCTGTGGGTCTCGGATTCAGTCCAATCTCTGTGGCTTTTAGAATGGCTTTTTGTGTGCTTGTGTGTCAGTGTTGAGGACGAACACCGCTGGGAAACGTAGTTCAGCCTAAAGACATAAAGTAAGTCTTACTTCATTCATCATTCGTTATCAAAGTCCATTTAAAAACGGACTCTTGTTTGCTGCCTCTCAGACACACTTAGAGGGTTAAACGCAGCGTTTTCACAGCCATCAGCATCAGACACCAAATTATACATGATCCCAACAGCACAGTTTTACTAATGCAACACCAAGAATCAACAGCAGAAAAATAATACCTAATCTCTCCTTATATAGCTAGTTATATATAACTAATAAGACTAACTAATAATGAATAATAACTATAACTAATAAGCCATGCCTGCCATAGTGTAACGCTGTTGTAAACTGCAATGCTGGGGTTCCACTAACAAGTCTGTACAAATAATGTGTGACCTATTTATCAAGCTAGTTCTTTGATGGCGAACTTTTGACACATTATAGTTATAGCGGTTAAGGTCTGGTTGTCAGGCATTGTTTTCCAATGTATTGGTTTGCATCAGTGTCTCTCATAAACAATCAAGGCCTAACAATCAATTGTTGATTTATAACACACACACACACACACACACACACACACACACACACACACACACACGCACGCAAATACCATTGCGCAAGTTCTGACATTTCCGTTTATTCAGTATTTATATTTACTAAACAACTCGTAAATTGGAACTAAATCTGCCCAGATAAAAATAAAACTTGTTCAATTTTAAACAGATGTGCGCAGAAGTTTTAGCGTTCCTGACCACATACCCATCTGACAGAGAGATAGCTTGGCAGTCAACGAGCTCAACAAAACCGTGAAAACCTCCCGACGTCTAGACAAGCAACAGAAAACGAAGTTACTTTCCTGCTTCACCAAGTGTTATTTTATTAGTTTTCTTTGTTTCCTTCCAATGAATGCTATTGATTGTTATGCCTGGCAAGTATGATTCCCAATTATCCTAATCCAAATGTATACGTGCATTTTGAAATTACAGTCAATGACATTCAGCTCTGCATACACTAAACGATCCAAACCAAAAAATCTTTTTGAACATATTTTGGTTATCCGTCTCCAGTCTATATTAATTTAAAAACACTAAAATGTTTATATCGAACAGTGTTTTCATTTAAACACGAGTGATTTATGTCTAAACTATGTGTTTATTATGTGTTTAGTAACAAAAAACACTGCTCTTTTTATACACAGTGCAAGTGGCCAGACCATGCATTTCCAATGCATTGAGATTAATAATTAATAAAAACAAACTCATAAAAAATTCAGCTCAAATCTGACAGCCAATACAAACAACGTAGCCATCCTGAACAACTAAAATGATGAATTACTGCCAATTTCAATGGAATGTTTGCAATTTTTAAATTGTGAGCAACAATTTAACCGGGAAGCCAGCTTCTTACAGATGTAATGATGCAATACTCTTTCACAACCTGAATTAAACTTTCAGTAGAAATCTGACAGTCCGGAAGTCTGGAGACTGTTTGGTTTATGGGATAGGCCATCACTGAAAGCAGGAGGTGAGCTATCTTAAAATCACTGTCGTTGCGTTTTACTTGTTTCTTCTTCATCCAAAAACAAAAACAAATGATGTCTATCTTTGTTTAGCAGAGTTAACCAAACATGCAAATTGAAACGTTGTATGGTCGAAAAATATTTAGTTCACTTAAAATGGTTATCCTTCGCTGTGCAACGCATTGGGCCACATTAACAACAACAGAAATTTCTGGAGGAGCCAACCAAATATTTTTTTCTCACAAATAACTATTCTACAACCAATAATACAAAATAAAATAAAAAAATTATAGGTAGGCAAAATTATAATGGGAGAATAACTGTTTTTGCGTAAAGACATAAGGCTAGTATCAGAACGTCCTTATCTGACTGCAAGGGCCTAGGTTTAGTTTGAACATTGGTATGAGCACAATTTTTTAGAGGGGGTTAAAGGATTTGACAAAAGACATTTCCGATTCATCAGAATGGTTGGCAGGAACAATTCGAAGGTCCCTTGACATTGTTAAGGACCCAGGCTATGTCTGCGTTTAAGTGGTATTTACATTGATTTGAGGGTTTTAGCGTTTGGGGGATCTCCTCTTATTCATGAGCAGGACAACAGGAGCTTCCTCAACAGGCCTGTTTTACAATAACTCGGACTGGTGAGGAGTAGACCGGGGCGAAAACGAATATTCCCACACATCACGCGGTTCGCTCTCGGAAATGAAATAATTCTAGCGCAGTCCCGTTCATGTCATCATAGATGGTTCTTCAAAAAAGCTCAGTTATTATAAGGATAATTATGACATGCACATTAAAACAGTAGTGATTTTATTATAATTTATACACCAGCACTGAGAACACTCGCGTTTGACAGTGGCCACCGGAAATTCGACGCAGTTTTTCAAAGTAAAATAAATTATTTTTTTGAAATAAAGATTGTTTTATTTTTTATTTTTTATTTAAAGGTCTCTCTATGTAAGAAACAAAATATCCTAAGGCATTTTTTTAAAAATAAATTGATAACATAACCCCTTTTGCACGTAATTCTAAGATGTGTTTTATTTTAGTTTTCCACCCACGGTTTAAGAACTTAATTTAATAATCCACTTAACTGTCTTCTACTAAAAGATAAATGCCATTTATCTTAATAATATATATTGTCTACCTATTAGTTACTTATTAGTCTGTACATTTCAAAAGTAACTTGCCAACAACAACCACAGCAACTCCGCATCGACTGAACTGAACCGTTTAGGGAACTGACTGCTACTGCAGCTCCGTAGGTTATAAGGCACTATGATAGGAAACGGTTTCAATATTGTAACATTCCGCTTGCGACAGTAATGGATTCCGTTTTAAAATCCAGTGGTTTTGCAGAACTTCGCTTCTCCCAGACAACTCTCAAGCGGCCGCCTGATGTCGAGAAAAGTTTATTGGGAGTATCAACCAACACAAGTCTAACACTAGCCCTTAACACTAGCCCCTTCTACCTTAAAACCCTGTATTTCGAAAAAATTTGAACTGTATTGCAAAAAAGTCTTTATGGATTATGAAAATAGCTACAGCATCATTGGTAGTATAACTGTCAGTTGCAGTAGGTGCTTGTTTTTAGTAAGTATGCAACGTCACCTTGCTGCATAGTGCGCAGGACTTGAAGTAGTTCGGCGGCTATATGGCTAAACAGGGACAGGATGCTGTGTAGGATAAAGATGTTTGAACGTTACCATGGGTTGAGGTGTTCTCACTATTGTTTTACCGTCTCCGCAGTGTACGGGCAGAACATCTGCTGTGCTCGGAGAATCGGTCTTCTTGCTGCTGTACAAACTGCGACTCTTGAGAACCTTTTGTTCCTCTGCCGCTCGCGCTTCGTTGGTTCCACGTTCTAACCCGTGGAAGAACGTGTTAGAACGGGTTAGAACGTGGAACCAACGAAGCGCGAGCGGCAGAGGAACAAAATGTGAGATTTAAACACCTTCGTTTCTATGGTTTGTTTACGGTTAGGCTGCCTGCTGACATTTCTGTTATTTATCTGTGTCACTGACGGATTTACGTTTTTCCGTTTTCCGTTGTTCAGTATTGAGCAAAACGAATTGCGTTGTCTCCTGAATTCTTTAAGGTATTACATAAACATCAAAATATGTAAATCCTTGAATATTTCACCATTTTCTATTTTCTATATTACTTTAGCTGCTCTTCGTGACAGTAACATTTTTGGCAGACTACTTGGCCAAGTAACATAAAGAAATCCATTGTTCCTCAATATATTTCAAATAAAATATTTGAACCTCAGTCCCTTATGTAGATTGATGTTCAAAGGAGATGGGTAGTGTTTTATTAAATTGGTAATCTATTCATTTATTTTCTGCAGCTGGTCTTCAAATTCAGTCCAAGGGTGCCTGGCAGGACAGGACCCCAGTCCAGTGCAGGGCGGGGGACCGAATCACCAAAACAATCACCATACAGGGCCGGTTTAGCATTCGCAAATTCACCTAACCCAAGCTGGGTTCCAACCCGGCACCCAGCCACCATCATAAAATGCTGAGACACTGTGCCACCACTTCATTCGTTGCTTGAATAGTTTAACTACAAAAGCTAGAGCTTTAATTTGACTGCATCCAAAGTCATGTCTGTAAGCTTAAGCAAACTTACCTGGGATTTTTACATAAGTATTTCCCAGCCAAAGGAGTCAAAAATGTCTAGAATGATTGTTTTCTAAACTAAACTACACCATGACAACCGACATGAATAACATTTCCCGACCACTTTCATAAACACGGGCTAACATTTTTATCTACTTCAGCGTACTTTTGTGAATTTAATGTGGGCTCATTTGAAGAATAATAACACATAAAATAAAAACAGCCGTACGATATGAACGACAGAAAAGATTCTGCTCCAGATTCCCTGGAGCCGTAAATGAAAATCAAGATGGCAAATGTTCCTAAATCTGCCATTAAATCTTCTGTTTTTTCACTTTTATTGTTCTGTTCAAGAGGCCAACGGCTTTAAAATTGTGCATTAAACCCGTTTGCTTACTTTTACTTCTAATTTAAAATAACTCGGTAATGCGTATACGTAAAACGTGTGCATTAAAATCGCTAATGAACGTTATCTTTATTTATATCATTCATTTAGGCCTATATATGTGGCAAATCCCATTACTCCTATCTGAACAATATCAGGGCATATTGGTATTGGCAGGCAGGTATACTGGGAGAGGGAGCAGGGAGGCGGTGCAGGCGAGCACTGGGACCAGAGGCTAAGGAGGGCCTGAAGGCTAAAGACCCAGCGAGCCTTTGCTTCATCTACAGAGAAGGCTCTGGGAGCAGATGGCCAGCCTCTCCAGGAAACCAGGCAGGACAGCAGAAGACCACCGGGCAGGAAGAGAGCCGGCTCAACGCACTCAACGCCTGAGATCCGCTGGCCAGAGAGCCTCGATGGCAGGGGCCATCGGTGAGTCTCGTCAGAAGCCGGCGAAATCGAGGAGGATCGGCGTTGAGGAGAGCTGGCACCAGGCAGAGGATGGCCAGTCACTGACTGGACAGCAGCCATCATGGAGGTCAGGGGGATCGTGTCCAGGAAACATCTCTCTGAGCAGACAGAAGGCGCTGTTGGAGAGTGATGGGAAGGAGGATATTAGACAGCTGTTTTGAGAGGATGAGGGTTGAAAAGACACACGGACAGCCTTGTGCATAGGTGTAAACGTGGATATGCTACCTTATCCACTCTGGATAGTGGGAAGAAACTGTTTTTGTCACCTCAGAGAGAGTAACACCATGGTTGTGTCCAGCAAGCCAAGTAAGTGGCACAAGAGTTCTAGGAATCAACACTTAATAGACTTGTCAGCTAAGTTTATTTGTGATTTGTGATTAAAAAAAAAACTCCAGTATCTTATACGTCTATTTTAATTAGGCCTGGGGATGAGCTTCCCATGATTGGTTGATCTCATAGTTAGGCCAATACTGCAATGGCTGGCTTTCATTATTAGAATAGATCTTCACCTTCAAATGCTTTGAGAAATAAAAAGCTATGAATACATTTTTGCAACAGAGTTGCAGATACATGAACCTGGAGTTACCGACAGGGTAGAACTTTGGTCTCAGCCTGCATGGACCAGGAAGAAAACCCTAATGTCTTTATAAAATCTGTCACCCTATTGGACTGCATTCCCACAGGTTTACAACATGTTTATTTAATCCCGTCTGTTGGGAATCAGTCGTACGGCTAGCAATCGGTTTTCCACAAGCGGGCGTGTCAAAAGGTGTAAAAAATGAAAGCACCCTAAATACAGGCCGATTGACTTATCCTGACATCCTGAAGCACGACAATATCGAACATCGTGGTCTAGGGTTGACAACGTTTAGACTGATACTGAGGGATCTCGCGCACGTTTCAGCTACAAGACTGTAAAACTCAGCATTCTCACTAGACAGAACTTTAAAACAACTACTTTATATGGATTGTGAATATGCATTTTACAAAAACTTGTCTCTCATTATGGTTCCAAAAAAAATACATTCTTTTACTTTGGAACATCTAGCATTTCGGTATAATTCCATGACCACCAGCTTCGTAGCAGATTTTAATTAAACCGGTACATGAACAAAACCAGAAATATATTTTATTGGAGTCTGTTTAATGTGAAAAAAAAATAGCAGATGGACTTTTACAAACCTGTCAGAAAAGTTTTGCCCCCAAAGGGTGCACCGGGCTTGAAAAATGATGTCAGCAATCGGTGTTGAAGTGGCAGAAATAACGCGCTCCTGGAAGTCAGCGGTGACACGAAGACTCTTCTCCATGTGTCATGTCCCTTGGTTCAGCTCCGCTGTCGCATTTAGACCCACCTGGCAAACCTGTGCTCTACTTCACCCCGAGGCATACCTGCAGAGCACGCCACGGTTCACCTACATTTTTCACATCAAGCCTGTTCCAGAGATCCATCGACACTGTCTCTAATGAGTGGCGCCCATGTGTTCCCAGACAATGTAAGCTCTCATCACCAGGAGTTCTACAGTAGAACTAAAGAGTTCTACTTTTAAGGATTTTAGACTGAAAACAATGGAAAAGGGTTAGGGTTAAGAACCTGTTTCTTATTTGTTTTGGAATGCCTGCATGTGGGAAGTGAGAGATTAAAACCGTGCTTTAGGACCGTGCCTTCAGGCCATCAGTGCGTCTTCAGCAGAATGATTTTGCTGCTCCGCGTTTCTTTGGGTCAGGACTCCCACGACACCGGCCTGCTGGCGAGGAGCGACTGCCCAGCGAGACTCCACGGGTCAAGGTGTCGCGGGACCGCAGTCAACGGAGAGATGAAAAGGCAGATTTGTTCCCTCCAAACTCCGCGCCGCGGAGCAGCGGTGCGTGTAGTGGAGGCAGCAGCGTCCCTGCCGAAACGGCGAAGGAGTCACATCCATCAAAAACCCGGTCTGTGGCGTCGCAGGTCGGCCGGTTCTGCCGGTTCTGCCCTGGGTCTTTTCTGTCACGTTAAGGAGCCGCGTTGCCATTCACACGCCCCCACATCCCGCGGCTGACCAAGAAGTGGGCCGACTTTCACGTCTCATCCCTTTTGTGTCTCTGACTTCAGCCTTAGACTGCATCAAAACTTCAGACCTTCTGCGCTCGGATTCCTGCACCAACAGGTATTGCCTGCCAGAGTCATTTTAATCTGATGTTAAATTAACTGAAATACAAAAAGTGTATCGTACTGCGTACAGAGGCTCAAATCTGGACACAAAAAAACACACTAAACCTTAAATACAAGTGTGTTTTACATACACTATACGCACTCAGTGGACAGTTTGTTAGGTACGCCACCCCGTTCACAAAAATGGGTCACTCCTACAGATGGTGAGTCACGTGCTATATAAAGCAGACAGACAGGCATCAAGGCATTCAGTGACTGCTCGATCGAACGGATAAAATGAGTGACTTTCAGCACGGTTTGACAACAGCACAACAGCTTTTCACGCACAGCTGTGTCTAGGGTTTATGGAGAAGGGTGCGACAAACAATAAACGTTCAGTCAGCGGCCGTCAGTCGGCGAAAACAGCTCAATGATGAGAGAGGGAGAGGGAGAAAGCCAAGAAAAGGGCAAGCTAACAGGCGGGCCAGAGGAGTGGAAAAACACGGCCTCGTCTGTCGATTCCTGGTTCCTGTTGCGTAATATAGATGGACCCGTCCCGTCTGTCAGCGGTGCGGAGTGCTGGCGGTGTAACGTGTGGGGAATGCTTTCTTGATACACCCTGGATACCAACGGAGCGATGTTTGAACACCACAGCGAGGCTGAACATTGCTGCTGAGCAGGTGCATCCCTTCATGACTACGCTTTACCCTTCGTCACGAGGATACTTTCAGCAGAACAACGCGCTGAGTCACTGAGCACGTGTTCTCTCAGAACGGTTCCAGGAACTTGACAGCGAGTTCAGTTTACTTGAGTGACCAGCACAGTCTCCAGACCTCAACCTAATAAAGCATCGTACCGCCATCCAATCCGCAGAAACTGCGGGATGTCAGCATCACTAGATGTGAGTTTCTAATAAGCTGGCCACTGAGTGTGTATTAAATTCATTTACGTAATGTACGGCCAATGAAACCGCAATGGAGCTTCACTTGTGGCTCAACTTAAGCTTAAAACTAACAACGAAATGCTTGCGTTTGTTAATGTTTGCTTGGTGTTTATAGTCATCAATGACCGATGTTCTGGAAAATTGTATATGCTCATACAACTATCACCCCATTCGTTTTTTTCAATGCAGGTTTTTTAAATGTGTTTTGCAACGCAGCGGTTTAAGGATTTTGAATGTTCAGGTATAGAATACAATTTTTTTTTTTAAACTGTTTGAAAAGCAGAACTGTTTATCCAGCCTCATTTGGTACTTTTTCTTGGCCAACGTTATTTATTATTTGTCCACTGCTCTGAAGAGGCCCCACTTTACGTGGCTGAAGCAGAAGTGACAGGTTTGACAGCGAATCTCGCACAGCGTAATTCAGTGGGCTAACGGAGATGTCCCATAGTGCCGTGGGGGAAACACGTGCTCGCTGCCTTATAAATGACCTTCAGCCGAAACATACGCGGCGGCGGCGGAGAGCACCTAACCACGGGTCCAGCAACAGCAGGAGAGCCGTCACCTCGGCGTAGCGTCTCCAGCTCGGTCCAAACAAGCTGCTCACTCCAGCTGCAGCTTTGGAAGACAGTCACTGTCTGGAGCTCGTGCCCGACGGCTTGACCACATCCAACAGGCCAATCAGGGTCTCCAGAGGCCAAGGGTACGATGACACCGAGGCGGTCTGGAGGCTGAAGTGGCAGTTGAGTGATGGCTGAGAGAGACACCAGCTCTGGCATCTGGGCGGTAGGGTGGGGGTGTGGGTGTGGGTTCAGCAGTGTGGAGCCAGGAAGCTGCATCTGAGCAGCCCGATGCGTCAGTGTTTGCGAGCGACCGAGGCAACGTGGCCAGCCCTCTGGCTGATACGTGGAAGGCGGATGGGAGCGGTCAGTTCGGGTCGGAGCTGCCGAGTTGGGCGAGACGTGTTTTGGAGAGCAGCCGGCTGACAGCCAGACGACCCGATGCCTTTGGACAGGGCAGCGAATGGCTGTGATGGACACTGGGTATTACCAAGAATGCCGGCGGTGGTAAAACGACAGCCAAGGAGCTCAGACGTGCCATTTTTTTTCTGGGGTAAACCCAAACCCTTCCCCTTAAGAGCTCTGGATCCACTGCTGACTATTTAGGTGTACTACGAGTTGGAGAGGGATGACGGTGGTGGGTGGGGGGGGTATGAGAAATTTTTTTTTTAAATCCCAGCACTTCTGCCAGCGCCAGAAAGGATAGACGGGGGGGCTTTTCTTCAATGCCCACAGCAGCTGTGCAACTCACAAACCAGCCCAATTGAGGCCCCACGTGGATCCAAGCAACAAGGAACCACTAGGGTGCTCCAAGGATCTGCAGAAGGTTTTACCGATGGTCAGTTTCCAGAACACATGCAGCACAAAATGTAAAATAAGGACTTTTGGGGGGAATTTGAGTCCTATAGAATCTCAGAGTTGTGTATTTGTATGTGTCATATTTGATGCCTACATCTGTGTGTGTGTGTGTGTGTACGTGCGTATATGTGTATGTGTGTGTGTTTGTGTGCGTATATGTGTGTGTGTGTGTTTGTGTGTAAGTATGAGTTGGTGTGTGCGTGTGAGCGTGTGCGTGTAAGTATGAGTTGGTGTTCGCGCGTGCGCGCGCGTGTTTGTAAGTACGAGTTGGTGTGTGCGTGTGTGTGTGTGCCTGCATGTGCGTGTTTACGTGTGTCCTTGGCATCACATAACAGGCATCGATGTTCTGAGTTATTTCTGCTTGGCTTGGTGTTAGAGATCCCCCCGCCTCCCGTCCCTCCCTCCCTCCCCCTCGTCCTCACAGTTTGCCCTGAGTGACATCACATGAGTCCGCTTCCTTAAAGAACCCCAAAGGCCAGCCAGGCTGGTAAAAACAAATAATAATGATGTAGAAAATCTATTTAAAACATTAAACCTTCACACTTTCTTACTTTACATTTTACCACACATTTGCTTTAACTTAATCTGTAATGTCAAGTTTTTTGTCACCATAGAAATCGTATATAATACATTATATACGCTTCTATTTTTTTATATTTTTGAGTTATCTAAAACTTGGAACAGATAACCACAGAGGTAGAAATAAAAATTTTACCAGCAAAAAAATGCTCAGAAACCTAAAATTATTTGGTACAATTTGTGGCAAGTTAAGAGCTCTGCTGCATTGTCCCAGGATGTTGATGTAAACTATAAGGAGCTTATGTTTTCTATCAACACGTCCATTTTGGTCCAGATGCACTTCAATATACTTATGCTCGTGTCTGTTTTTATTATGTTTTGTTATCTACATATGCTACCAGCGGCCCCCGTTATTTCTCAAATGGGGACGTGCGAACTTGTCTGTTAAACTAAAGACTATGGTCTAAGCACATCAGAAGTTCCAATCAGATGATACCCTCGTTAATTTCATTTCATTTTATGTCGTTACCATAGAAACTGCGAACCAATAATTAGTTTGCAGCCAATGAACAAGCGTCTGGACCGTCAAGATAAAATATACTATTAATTTGTATCGAAAATTTCGATTATTGCAAAATATTTAATAGTTGTACTTTATTTTACCGTGTTTCGTTGTGAGTAGAGAATTAAGAAAATGTGTAGAGCAGATGCGACGTGGCAGTGTTTAAATTACCTAAATTTGCCAAAGCTAGAAAATATCAATTTAACGGACACATTACTCACCTTTATGTTACCATTTTAGCCTACACTTGAAACACTAGATATCTGAACACAAAACCATAATTTCTTCACATTTCAGTATTCATATTTACGCAAACATTTCTGCTTGACATATTAACAACATTAGGCCTATGGTTCGTTAAAAAATACTTCTCCGTGGACACACTGTGTATGGTCATAACTAACAGTGTCGAATACCTGTAATATAAGGTTTTTATGCTTTATTCTTCCTTCTTAATTAACTATTTAAGAACAACCATGGATCAATACGGAAAGACCGTTAATATGCTTAGACCGTGCTGATAATAATTTATTTCCGTTTAGAAACAGACTCTTAAATATTACAGTTTACGATTAGGATTTGTTTTCTTTCTTAAAACGTTGCCCAACTAAATGAATCAAATTACGCGTGCAGTGATTTGACATTTCCTGTTTGGTATCAATGACTTAAGACGCGAAATATACCGAATTGTAAAATGCTTAGGTAATAACCCTTTTTAAAAATGATTGTGAATATAATAAATCTTTATGAAAAAGGCTACATTCGTCCCCCAACGTATGGTCTCAATTTCCACACGATTACAGTGAAATATTTTTGGTATCATATTCTACAACCGGACGGCCCTGTCTGCTTCCTCTTGATTCGGGACTGTAAAATGCATTAGCAAAAGACATACACGTGCGTTATTCTCGCATTATTGCCGTTGTCATTCGGACTTTATTTTTCAATTGTCTGTTTCATTTCTGTTTCCTTATAGCGGCTTTTCATCGCTGTTAACGTTATTTTAAGCGACGGATCCAGTAGTCCGCATTACCCCCGCCCACCTAACGTTGATGTGCAATAAATAACCTTAGTTTAGCGGAAGTGTAAATGATTTACTGCAATCTGTAGAAAATGAAGATTTCTTTAACAATACACAATAATCCTTCGTCGTGTACGTGGGAAAGGACAGTAATTTGAATTTGTGAATATATATATTTTTCCTTTTTTTTAACTTTAAGCGCATTTATATACACAAGAGTAGGGGGAAATGTCTTGTATTTGCACGGTTCAGAGTGGGCTTCGAAGCACTTGGATCCGTGTTGGGTTTTGAAATAATGAAGGAAGGTGTCTGTTCACTAAGCGTCTGGTTTATTTTAATTAACATCGGGTCTACCAGAAAAAAGGAACAGCCCCCGTCTACTGGCAGACGAATCTCTCTAGCAGTCCCATCTCCACCACTATATAGCCTATACACACGGGTCTCTCTCGGTGCGGCGCGAGTCACTCTGGAAAACTCGAGGTAAGCGAAATGCTCCGCGTTCTAGTGTCGCGAAATTTCTGAAACAATGCAATACACCTTCCAGCATGTGTTTTTTAATTTATTTTTGTTATTGTTTACAATGTATGTCTTAATTTGGAAGAATATAATTGGTTCAAAATAGAGGAAAAAAATAATTTAAATTTATAACCCTTACGATTCTGAATGGGAGATATTATAACGCGTCTCTCTCTATAATGTGATTTGAAACCACATGTGTTAGTCGTTTTAAAATATGCATTTTGATCGTGGGTCAAAAGATTTCAAAACACGCGCAAGGTATATGTCCAATTGAATTTACTATTAACACTAAACGTATACAATATGTGTTTCGGGTCACCGCAAAAATTGCAATGTAAATGCTTCTACAATATCCCTAGATTTGCCAAAGGTACGCGGAGGTTACCAAAGTAATATACCATTCAACACTTATTTAAATTTTATTTACTTAATTTACTTAAACCAATTGATAAAATCACAAAATGTTGTTATAATTAATGGAAGTAAGACCAACGTTAAACTCTGAGTTCTACTTGACAGTTCTGATAAATTCTGAGAAACTGAGAAAATACACGGGACAACTTTTTGAAATAGTAAAATCGGGAAAGTATTATTCCTAGGAAGTACTTTAATATTTTTTTTAGAAATACGTTAAACCTGTCATTTTCAGAGCGTGTAGGCCAAAGTCTACTTATAATGCTAATAGGGAGTTTTTGTTTTTTTTAATTTAGGGAAACTTGCATGAGGATTTGACGTGGATACAAATAATTGTTTTAATTGGCCGAATTCCCGTTTCTACGGGCTTTACATTAAAATACACAGGACACCCGTTTCTCTACGGGACAAATCGTTTTCATAACAACAAACACCAAAGTAGAACATTTAACACATTAATTTCAAAGCGAATTGCAACTGT
>JAOYSI010002502.1:0-15997 GCA_025775065.1 Hiodon alosoides
GAATGGGCCAAAATCACACCAGAGCAATGCATGCGACTAGTTTCTCCATACAGGAGGCGTCTTGAAGCTGTCATTACTAACAAAGGCTTTTGTACAAAGTATTAAATAAATATCAGTAATCATGTTAAATACTTTTTCCCTGTTTCATTTCACATTATTACACATTACATAATTTGCTGAGCTCATTTGTTCTTTGTGTGTATGGATAACATGGGTTGTTAGCAACATCTGGTGAAAATTTCATGTCAATAGCACCTTTGGAAATATATTTACTGAGATAAAATGGTGACGTGTTCATTACTTATTTCACCCGCTGTATATAGCGAGAATGTTACCCATAGTTATCTATGCTTCTTCCTCTATTGAGACAGGAAGTAGGAAGTGTTTATGCAGTTACAATATACAGTTTGCTGCAAGGTCAGATGTGTTTTCCCTTGAATCTAAAGCCATCCGTTGTTTTTGTGCCCTGTGCAAGCATTAGTGTAAGTATTATTGTACTTTTTGTGTATATCTTGCAATATAAAGGGATATTCGATTATTATGTTTGTTTGAATAGTATGTTGATTAATGTGCTACGTAGATGGACATCTCTGTTAGTCTAGCCAGTTGCGTGAATGCGAACTTTCTTCTGTTAATGGTACTTTCGAGTAATATATTTTTGTATACAAATATTATTCTTACAAAGCTTTTTTAGATAGCTGTGTTATGTTCGTAATGTGTTTATGATTTACCAGCTATATTTTGACTGCTTTCTGTATTTGATTTTGCAGTTTCACTCCTTATTCATGTTACATGCTACTTGAGTCTCTACAATAAATTGGAGAAAGAAATCTATTTCCTGACTCTCATGTCATCAGTGAATGGAGTTTGGCTGGCTGTATAATTTTGGTTAGTTACACCTTAAGGAGGACCGTACAAGGCTCAATGACTATGTGCTGGACCTAGATGGAAAGCTGATAGAACAGAGTGTATTGGTTAAAGATCTTGTAGTTACAATTGATCCAGATCTTTCTTTTGATCGGCATACTAAAGATATTGCTAGAATTGCATTCTACCACCTGAGAAACATTGCTAAGATTAGACATTTTTTAGGTGATCGAGATGCAGAGAAATTAATCCATGCTTTTGTTACTTCCAGGCTTAATTATTGTAATGCTATATTATCAGGTGGCTCAAATACAGCTACAAATACATTACAGGTTGTTCAGAATGCTGCTGCTAGGATCCTTACTAGACATAAGAAATATGATCGCATCACACCAGTGTTGGCTTCATTACATTGGCTGCCAATAAGGCAGCGGGCTAACTTTAAGTTACTTTTGTTAACTTTTAAAGTCGTAAATGGGCTAGCGCCCTCATATCTAACAGATATTATTCTCCCAAATGTCCCATCTAGATTACTATGCTCACAAGCAAATCTATAGGAATATATATATATACCAAGAATATTCAAATGAAAATCTGGAGGTAGAGCATTTGCATATAGAGCTCCACAACTATGGAATAGCTTCCCAAAATTTGTGCAGGGATCTCTATATTTAAAGCAAGGTTAAAAACACTTTTCAAACTGCCATATAGTCAATAGGGGGATTGTGACAGTGAAGGGGCGGTGGCTGTTAGAATTTTTTTGGTGATAAGAACCATTCCCGTTGTCGCACCATCATTGGTGGTTCCCCCCTAGTTGGCTGGGTTCTGCCTTTGGTGGGGCGGGATGGGTTCGGACCAACTTCATGGCCATGTGTTGTTTTCGGAACTCACCCTCTTTGTATGCTGCCATAGATATATGCAGGTGTGACCACTCACAAAGTTTCACTTTAAAAATTTTTAAATTACCTGATCATCCTGCTTTCATAGGTAACCATTAACAATGGTCTATCTCTCTGTTTCGAGCAATCACGTGAGGCATCCTGCAGGACTGCATCACTTCCACCACAGCAACCAGTGGACATTTAGACTAGTCTCCAGCCATCTGGGCCCACAACGCTCTCCTCCAGATATTACAATATCTTGGAATTCCTCGACTGGAGAGCATCAAACAATATGGACATTACATTGTTTAATTCAGCTCCTAGTGCCGGCCAGGCGAGGATGGGCTCCCCCATTAAGCAGGGTTCCTCTCAAGGTTTCTTCCTGCCAGCCTAGGGAGTTTTTCCTTGTCACTGTTGCCAACTGGCATGCTGGTTGGGGGTCAGGCCTGGGACACATTGTATTTCTCTGTATGTAAAGTGTCTTTGTGACATGGAAACATGTGAAAAGCGCTCTATAAAAATAAACTGACTGATTGAACGAGTTTGAAAGCGACATTCAAGTAACAATTAATGATTTTTTCTGAACCACTAAAGCAGGAATTGGTGCCAGCTAATCCTAATGTTTGCACAACTCATCAAGTTAGGTAGTAACGTTACAATTCAAACATGACAAACAGGATCCAAACCAGTAAAGTTAATAAAATAACAGAACAACGTTACCTAGCGTGGAAGACAAAAGTGTCGCTGTGTCCTGCAGTGAATAAATTATGTCAGCAGCAGTGCAGGGGGTCGTCGCAAGGTTCTCTGCTATTCCAGTGCCGAGTGCAAACAGGTGGAACCGGTCAAGCCCTGTCGGTTCAGCGCAGCGTGCTCAAAGTCGGTGAGTTCGAGATGAACTGTTCACTGAGCAGAATGCAACAAAACGGGAGCTCGTTAAGTTTAGGTCTGCAACTAACGACTATTTTTATTTTCAATAAATCTGCCGATTTAATTTTCGATTTTTTATTTTCTGGTCTAAAACATCAGAAAGTTTCCTAGAGTCCAAACTGATAGTCCTACCGACAGTCCAAAACTAAAAAAAAATATCCAATTTACTAATTAGTCAAGGAAAAGCAACACATTCTCACATTTGAGAAGCTGGAAACATAAAATGATTTTAATTTTTACTTGCAAACTTATATGACTAATATCAAATCTTTTTAGAAGAATTATTGGGATTTTGATTGGCATTCTTTAGTTTACTTTGGCACAATATGATAATTTATAAAGTTAAATAAAAATAAAAATTGAAAAATCCGAAGACCACACTTGCAGGGCTTACATTTTTGTATGACGATAATAAAATAAGAAAATAAGTCAATGGAACGAACTGGAATCATATTACCAATAGTTTAAATTTCCCACAGATTTAAGTGCACTCAAAACAACTCAGTTATTACTTCAACAATTAATTTTTTGAGTTAGGTTAAATTCATGTGAATGAGTCACTCCAAATTCTTGGGAGGTTTAAGTTAAATTACTTCTTTTAAGATGTGCTGTCCTCTTACTGCTAACTGCCAGCTGCATATGCAAACATACAACTTTACTTTTTAACAATTTCTTACGCTTAAGTTCTAAATTTCCCTGAATGGCTCCCCAGAGTTATTTTTGGATGTTAGCTCCAGAACGTCTAATATTCTTTAATTCTTTTGTGACGCAACAACAGGGAAAAAAAACGAATTTTATTTGTAATTTTAAACTATATTTGCTTTCTTTTTGCAAATGTGGTCAGACAGTAATGATGGAGGACATTCAAATACTTTATATTCATGCACCATCCCTTTAAGGTCCATTACTCAAGTTCATGGCTGGGTGTAGGTCTAAGCTCTTAGCCAATCAGTTGCTGGGAGAAGGAGCGAGAAGATGGCTGCGTGTTGCGGTAGCTGTGTATGGAGCTCCTACTGCTTAATGATCGGAGAGAACGTTGTCAGTATAATTTACTTCACGATCGGTTTTATTGTTTTCAATAGTAGTAGCCCCAAAGTGTCGGTTAGTGCGATTACCTCGTATTCACGAGATGAAGAGGAGGGGCCACTTTCTGAAGAGAACGCCAGGTAGCTGTTGTTGGCTATGTCTAAGCTGCTTGCTAGCACGGTGAAGAAATTACAGTTTTGGTTTAATTTACACTCGATAAGAGGAGGCAAACACCTCCTAGAGAGGGAAAAGTAAGTGAGTAGATAATTAGTCCGTGCTCACGATTTCGGTTGCCCGTTTTATTTTACTTTATTTTAAAATGTATTCTACAAATACCTGGCTGGGACCAGGACAGTAAGTGTGCACGGCGGCGTCTTTGAAGTGCACAGTTTTATCGCTCCCTCTCCTTTTGCATCCACACTAGCGCTACAGACATTCTTCAGCGTGGACTGTGAGTCATCAATTGTTTCCCTGCCCCTTGAGACTATTGCAGACACTGCCCTTTCGGAAATGTCCTATAGGAGTACACTAATATATATATATAAAAAATAGATTAGATTATAGATTATCCTATAGCTCTATCCTAAAGGATTCGCAGCAAGCCACCTTCTACAATTCCTCCACCCGTCCAAGGCCTTGGTCTCTGAGGATACTACAGAGGGAAAAGTTAAAGGGGCAACATTACCTTTCATTCAGTTTGCGCTACTCACACTCTTCTCAATTCCTGGACTCCAGGTCACAACTGGGCTCACACCACCAGTACGGCTAACAATGCTACAGTATGAATTAATACCAAGTTAGCAAATTACCGAAGCACATTTGTTAGTCATGGACAGCCAGGAATTAAAATAATTCACTTCGAACCATGGCTTGCTGGTGGCACAGGTGGACTTGGAAAACAAAGGCTTCAGGTCTCGTGATTGGTAGGTACAAATGTGACTTTTCATTATTTCGGCCAGACATCTCAATTAACCAAATGCCTGCTGGGTCCTAAAACCCTGCTCCATTAAACACTGAGGGGAGGGAGAAAGCAAGGGAGCTTGCAAAGAGATAGAAAGCTCCTACTGCTTACATAATAAACATAGATCATGAGGTTGTAATACTTATGTGATAATTGTATTGATGACTAAAAGTTGTTAGCTCAGCTAGGCTAATCGAAAATCAAACATGCTGTACGCAACTTTAGCAAAATAGTGGTGGCTTGTCAGGATTAGCATCTTTTACTAGATATTTTATTGTTGTATTTCGATCGCTGGTTTATGGTTAAATAATCTTATAACAAATTAACAAATTGAGATCAGCCGGTACTAGGTTGGTTCACAGGCTAACTTTTCACTTGTTTTCTACATATGAGATTGGTAGCTAGCTAGCTTACCATATCTTGCATAATAGCACTTTCCAAAATAATCTGACTGCAAACAAACATGCATGGAAAAGGTAATGGAGGAATGGATTATCAGGCTATTTATTAAATAACGTGGGAACATAGTGCAAAACAAAATGAAATGCTATGACAATAATTAAAAGCAATGATCTATATACATAGAAAATGTAACAGAGGAATGGTTTATCAATCTATTAATTGAATACTGTTACAAAACAGTATTTTAAATGCTTATTTTGACTATGTTGCTGAAAACCAAGTTGGTTTATTATTGGTAGTAAAATAACACACTCAGGGGCTGATCCAGATGCTATTGTGTCATTTTTTCTTAACATTCTATCACAGTTTTCTAATCACCGATATGTGATGGTACGCTGCTGGGACCACTTTCGATCGATCACATATATGTGACGACATGTTAAAGGGTTAAAGTTGTAACTTAAACAGAAAAAGCAAACACAAAAACCAAAGCCAAAATAAAGTCTTGCCTAGCCACATTCTTCCTCTTTGCTCGATCTGCCAGGAAGTAGACTAAATAGACACATCGTGGATAATAACTATGAAATCAATGGAACACATCTATGTACATCAACTTTGCAGGCTACGAAAAAGTCTCTAACAAGGAAAAACTGAAAATTCCGAAATTATCTGCTGCAGTACCTGATGCAAGTGGTACAAATGTTCCTTCCAGGATGTATTGAAGATGACTACGTCATCAACCTGGTTTGGTTGAGTGTGGATGTGAATTCTGCTTTTGCTTTTTCATCATAACTCTGTTGTCCTCTCATTGTTACACTTTGATTCTCCTTATCATTATCATTCTGTGTCATTTGATTAAACCAACACTACAGCCAGAAAAATCCCTCTAAATATTCTAAATCCCTCCCAACACATATTACTGCTGCACCCAGGGGATCCATATTGATGGCTCTTTCTTCTTATATTGTTCAGAAGCAAGTGTGGTGGCATTTTCTTCACTGTGGTCTACAGCTTCAGCGGGTTCTTAGTTGTTGGATGGGAGTGTGAAATTTGATTGCAACTTTGGGGGAGAGGTTGCCAGGTTTTTGCTGGTCCAGCTGTGCCCGTGCTGGAGAAAGTTTGCAGTCGGAGGCGTGGATCCAGGCTGATTGTCCTTGTATCTTCATTGCAGTGTGAGTGGAGAGGAGTTCCTGATATGGCTCACTAAACTTTGGTGAAAGGTTGTTCTTTTGATAACTTGAAAACTTTGATCAGTACCCACTGTCCAGGTAAGTACTGATGGCAGGGTGAGCTGGCTGGCTCTGGCAGAGCTGCCTTCACCTCTGAGTGAATGGCTTTGAGAGAGGATGTAAAATCCCAACAAAAAGATGTCATGCCCGTGATTATCTCATGTGGAGACAGTCCTGTTTTCCTTGCAGGTGTGAGCAAACTCATGAGAGCAATTGGTAAGGTAATTTCAGTCCTGTCTGTGCACAAAAAGTTCCATTCACTTCATTGTCCAGTAAAATTTGTTCCTCTGTCATTTGAGATTATATCAGGCAGTCCGTATCTGCAGATTGTCTCCCAGTATTTTAGCAACATTTTGTGCATTTGCATGTTTGACAAGGAACGCTTCAATCCATTTAGAAAACATGTCAACTAACACTAACACATACATCTGTGCACTAACATCTGTACACGCTCTAATGGTCCCTCAGTGTGCAGCAGAAACTTTGCCTGCATTGTATTGTTGACAAATTATACATTTTTGGCAGATTTGTTCTGCAACTCATGTTATCCCAAGTACATATCAGTGTTTTGGATCAGTGCACACACCGCCCCTCTACTCACAACGGACAGCCCTGGTGTTAAGATTGATTGTTGGTTGATTGTTCGTTCCTAAAACATCCTTGTGAGCCACTGCAAACCCTGAGTATAAGAACCGAGCTGCTTAGCTGATGAGAAAAGACTAATTGAAAGGAATGTATCAGGAATTAGGACTTGATAAGCGAGCAAGCAGGACCACAGGCCAAGGTCCACGGAACATGTGAAAGAACACAAATACATCCAAAAGTAACCACACACATCCATCAATCCCCTTAAAAACTACACGACCACATGTTATTAGTTTCCATATTAGTATGTGCCCCCAAATTTGTTGGACTCTAAATGGAATCTCAGATTTTTTTCCAGGTTCTTGGTCTCCTTAGGAATGTGTGCAGTCAAGTCATTACCCTTACGGCTGCTAATATCACTACCCCATAACATGCTTTTGGATAAACACCTTGGATATGTATTTTGGAAAAGAATATGAACAGTTCACACAGACACAATGTAAAGATGAAAAACTAAATAATTTTTACCTTAGGCCTTTTACTTGTTACTGCAGATAGAGACAATACTCCAGCACCGAGTAAGACGAGTACGTCTGTTTTTTGTTAATCCATTACTTGTGACAACATAATAGGTTGTCCCATGATGACCTCATGTGGGCTCAGTCCGGTCTTTTTGTTGTGAGTGGCAAAGCCTGGACCCAATCTGTCCCCTCCTGGACATATTTAGCCAATTTTTCTCGAAGAGTTCTATTCATTTGCACGACCTGGCCTAATGACGGAGGGTGATATGGACTTATGGATATGGACAGTCTACTGAGTTCAGCGACAGCGGTGGCTTCCTGATCAGAGTCAAACACATCAGGTAGTCCCCATAGCATTTACTCATTATTTTCACAGTGTCACAGTTTTCAACACAGGTAAGCCTTCACCCATCTGAAAAATTTCTCACAAATACCAATACCCCTGTGTAACCCCCCTTTAGTGGCATATTGATATAGTTAACCTGTAAGTGTTGACAATGTGTATTGTTGTTTTTTTGATGGGGCGGCACGTTGATGCGGTGGTCAGCACTGCTGCCTTCAGGGGTCCTGGGTTCGTGTCCCGGCTCGGGGTGCCTGTCTATGGGGAGTTTGCAAGCTCTCCCCGTGTCCATGTGGGTTTCCTCCGAGTCCTCCGGTTTCCTTCCACCGTCCAAAGACTTGCAGGATAGGTTCATTAGCCATGCTAAATTGCCCTGAAGGTGTGTGTGTGTGTGTGTGTGTGTTGCCCAGCAATGGCCTGTCATCCCATTCTGGATGTATCCCTGCCTTACGCCCTATGCCTGCCGGGATTATTTTCTGTCAATTGTTTCACCTCTTCCCCATTTCCTCTTGAGTTATTCCCAGTGTATTTAGACCTTGTGTTCTCTGTTTGTCAGTTGCCAGTTCGTCTTTTCAAGTGTATCAGCCCTCTTCCCATGCTCCCGTTTCTTAAGCTTTTACTAGTGTTTCCTAGTTTTTGACTCTTGCATTTGCCTGCCGATTTTGGTAACTTTTGAATTCTGACCAGTGTTACCAACTCCACCTGTCTTGGACCTGAACCTGCCTGCCGATTTGGTGCCTTTTGGATTCTGCTCTGTATTATTGACCTTTGCTTACCCTGGACCTGTCTTTTTCCTGCCCCCCTTGGTTCTGCAATTAAATCTGGTTTACCCCAACTTGTCTGTGTCTGGGTCTTCTCCTGATTCGTGACAGTACCCCCTCCCCTACAAATCCCTCCAGACGTCCCCATGGGCGGGAGAGGGTGCCAACGGTGGAAGTCCCAGATGAGGGAACAGTCCAGAAAAGTCCTATCACGGGCAGGAACCCAGCACCTTTCTTCAGGACCATAACCCTCCCAACCGACAAGGTAATGGACCCCTCAATGATGCTGGCGAGCATCAAGGAGGTGGCTGACCATATAGGCAGGAGAACCGTCAATGAGACGAGGTGGTGGACTGGGGCACTGCTTGATTCTGCAATTAAATCTGGTTTAACCCAACCTGTCTGCATCTGGGTCTTCTGAGTCGCGACACAGCTGGCTAATCGCAGCAATGAGTGTAGCTCAAACCAGGTTTTAGAACATAGTCACTTCGCTATAGAGTAGAGGCTGTAGCTAAAATACCTTAATCTATTCTGAAAAAAATAGGACATGGAAGTATGAGATTTTCCTTCCAAAGGGGCTAAATTTTTTTTCAGTCATTAGAGGTGTTGCACACACATTTTAACAAGGTATTGTTATACAGTCACAGTTTCAACTTTGATTACTAAAAATCATGTGGATTGCACAATCAAAAAAACCTGAAAATGCCAAATTGGTGTGGAAAGGCAGTCTTGCCGTCCTGTGCAGCTGCTGGAACTTGCATTAAATGGCAAATGAAGAATCACTGCACATCCAAGGGCATCAACTGGGATATAGGCAGACATCATGGAAAGAAAAGGCAGCCAGGCGGTCATTCCCTGATCAGCACCAAGGACAGAGCGGCAAGGAAACCATTCCTGATTACCTGCACCTGATAGCATCTATTGGTAATCAGGAGATGGAAGATGTCCGTGTCTAGGAGTGGAGACCTGCTCCCAAGGAATGCCACGACCAACTAATCGACTCCCAGAGATAGCACAAACAACCTGATGCTGGCTAAACTCTGTGCTGTCTTGCCTGCCCAGCACAAACTCAGCTCAGCCCTCTCAGTGTTTGGTGTCCAGCCATAAGTTTTGGAACCACTTAAGAAAAAAAATAATCATCCCAAACTACAGCCTTCGCCAGTTTTTGGGGTTTTAAATCTTTTTGCCGAGTTTGAGTTTTCCTTAATCCAAGAGGAAGTAGGTAATCAAGATAACTGTGCTGCTTGACCTGTAAATATTTTCATAAAACCTAATAATACAATTATCAAGTCAGTTGTAACAACGACTTTGTTATTCTTGTGAATAATGTTATTTCCATATCATGTTTAAATGTATACGTTTTAAAATAAAATGTAGTTATTATATGATTTTAATCATTTAAAAAGCCTCGAGAGGGTCCCAGTGATGTGGAAGACCTCCTGCCTGCTCCCGGTGCCCAAGAAGGGACACCCCATTGCCCTTAATGACTACAGGTCGGTAGCGGCTAGTCCTCTCGCACCGTAGGCCCTTAATCAGTACCATTATGGACCCCCTGCAATTTTCCTACCAGCCTCTCATCGAAGTGGACAATGCTGTCATCTACCTGCTCCAGAGGGCTTACTCTGACCTGGATGTAGCTGGGAGCACTGTGAGAGTCATGTTTTTTAACAACATACATCGGCTACTGGGAGAGAAGATGAGACAAATGCAGGTGGAAGCCCCCTTAGTCTCCTGGGTTGTTAATTATCTGACTGACAGACTACAATTTGTAAAGCTGCAGAACTGTGTGTCAGACCAGGTGGTGAGCAGCACGGGGGCTCCTCAAGGGACAGTACTGTCCCCTTTTCTGTTCACCCTGTACACCTGCGACTTCAGATACAACTCTGATACGTGGCATTTGCAGAAGTTCTCTGATAACTCTGATAATGGGGTGTATCAGGGATGGTCAGGAGGAGGAGTATAGGAGCCTGGTGGAGGACTTTGTGGGATGGTGCATGAGAAATCATCTGCTGCTCAACATCACTAAGACGAAGGAGATGGTGATGGACTTCTGGAGGACTAGGGCCCCCTCGATCCCTGTCCACATCCAGGAGATGGGTGTTGAGATGGTCGGGACCTACAAGTAGTTGGGAGTCCACTTGGACAACCGGCTGGAGTGGGCTGTGAACACCATGGCCCTTTATAAGAAGGGACAGACCAGGCTTTACTTCCCGAGGTGGCTCCGATCCTTTGATGTGCGCACTCACTACTGGATACTTTCTACCAGTCTCTAGTCAAAAGTGCCATTTTCTATGCTTTGGTGTGCTGAGGGGCGCCAGCATCAAGGCAGGTACGCTAACCGGATCAATAAACTGATCAGTAAGGCCAGCTCTGTGCTGGGGTTTAATCTTGGGACCCTGGAGGAGGTGGCAGAGGCAAGGGCACTGTCCAAACTGCGGGCCATTATGGACAATGCCTCCCACTCCCATGGTGTTCATTTGCACTTCCACCGTACAATTGTGTCCTGTATGAATGTATTACTTGTTGTTGAGTGATTTATTTATTATATGTTCTTTGTGTATTTTTGGTTATTTCTGCTTTAGTATCGCAATTTCTCCCATGGGGGATAAATAAAGTAGTACTACTGCTGCTGCTACTACTACTACTACTATTACTACTAAATTACGGGGTACACAAGTTTTATTTAATTTAACAAAGGTATTTATTGTGCAAGACGATTACCTGGGACCTGAGTTCTCACTGTGCTGGGAGGTGGATTTCCGGGGAGGACAGCTCTTATCTCAGTAGGCCAAGGAACCGTGGCCCAGAGGGCCTGGAAGGAAGGTTTTGCCGAATGTCGATGGGTCCAGGCCCAGCAGACCCAGCCCAGTGGCCCGGCTGGGACTCTGGCATCTGAAGGACGTGCCAGCCAATTTGAAAGTCATTAACTAGTAGATGACCTGGGGCAGAATGAGGACTTCTTGAGACTTGTTGAGGTCCATGTTGACGTGGCCCTGTGAGCGATTAAACCAGATCCCTAAATAAAAAATACTAAATATTACTGGATACTAAAGAGGAATGTCTTGCAGCAGACCTGCCTGGTTCCCAGGTTGAAGATGTCTTGGACTGAGTAGACATGCACCTGGCTAACTGGGAGAGGATCCAGTTTTCATTTTTGTCACACCAGAACCGATGACATATGTTAGAATAGAATAGAATTAGCTAAAAAGCGTAGAAGCTCTGTAGTAGTTTTCTCTGATATTCTGTCAGTACCCTGTGCTAGCTGGAGGAAGATACGTGTTATATGGAGAGTTAACGTGTGGAGATTAATGTTTCTCAATATTTTGGTATCTCAAAATATCATTATACAAAAATTTGGTATGGGGCGAAATAAATAAATATTGTGTTTTTTTGTGTCACAATATGATATGTTTTTAGTTATAGCGGGAGAAACTAATTGTCCTGCATGCACATTTAGGAATATTTAATTACAGTGCTCAAGGCCAAGGTCATTTTTAGCTATAAAGCACATTTAAAAACAAGTGTATACCAAAGTGTTGTACATGGGCAAGTAAAACCTGCCTAATAATAAAATTTAAAAAAACAAGACTGACATTAAAAACAATATACAATACAATAATTAATTCATATAAAAGCCAAAGAATATAGATATGTCTTTAGACATGATTTAAAAATGTGAAGAGTAGGAGCGGATCCAATGTCTAGAGGTATGTTATTATATAATAGTCTAGTGGGGCCGGCCACGGAGAAGGCACAATCTCCTTTAAACTTCAAACGTGAGCGTGGTGTATGCAGGATAAGTTTATCAGAGGATCTGAGAGTCTTGGAGGATTGTAGATGACTAAGGAGTTCTGAGAGATAGGACGGGGCTAAACTATTAATAGCTTTAAAAACAAATAAAATCTTTAAATTAATCCTGTATTGAACTGGTGACCAGTGAAGAGATGCTAGAACAGATGAAATACTTTCTCTCTTCCTTGTTCCAGTCAACAACAGCAGCTGCATTTTGGACTAACTAAGACCCATGTACAGTGCATTACAGTACTCAAGTCTGGATGAGATTAATGCATGAAAAAACTATCTCCAAATCCTTGAATGAGAGCAATGGTTTTAATTTAGCAATCAGAGTTGGAAAAAGCTGCCCTTCATCACAGCACTTACTTGTTTTTCAAAATTTAGAGCCGTGTCAAGGATCACTCCCATGTTCTTAGCAAAGGGGTGAACATTAAATGACAGGGTCGCTAGATTGTTAGCGATATTAGAGACCGCGCTAGGGAGGCCAAACACAACAATTTGAGTCTTGCTCTCATTTAGCTGGAGAAAGTATCTTGCTGTCCAGCATTTAAAATCCTCAAAGCATTTAAAAATGTCGGAAAATTAACCATCAGAAATAAGTGGGACATACAGCTGTGTATCATTGGCATAACAATGATATGAAATGTTATATTTCTTAAAAATTTAACCCAGAGGAAGCATTAAATCTGGCCTAATAAGGAACCTTGAGGTACGACACAGATGAAAGGTGCAGAAGGAGAGGAATAATTCTCAATCCTACCACTCAGGGTTCTATCTGAAAGGTAAGAGGTAAACTAATCTAAGGCTGTTCCATTTATCCCAGCTTCACACCTAAGACAGTCTAGGAGGATAGAATGATCCACTGTGTTGAAAGCAGCACTACTATCGAGCAACATTAAAATTGCAGGTCTACCAGTATCCAAAGTGAGGAGTAAATCATTCGTCACCGTGAGTAGTGCAGACTCTGTGCTGTGACGAGCTCTAAAACCAGACTGAAATTGATCTAAAATGTTGTTTTCAGATAGGAATGAAGAGAGCTGAGAAAAAACTATTTTCTCCCGGATTTTTGATGAGAATGGCAGTTTAGAAATGGGCCGGAAATTATTATGGTCGGTAGGATCCACATTTGGCTTCTTAAGAAGTGGCTGCATCACTACTTGCTTAAAGCAAGATGGAACAATGCCATTATATAAAGAGCTATTCATAACAGTCAATACAGTAGAACCAATAGTGTCCAGCACCTTTCTGAGGAGCCGGGCAGGAATAACATTAACAGAAGAGGTGGTAGGCTTTATCTGTTGGACTATATCTATCAACTGAGTGAGAGATATAGGTTTAAACTGATCAAAACAAACGGAACAAGTGACTGATTCAGAGGGGTCATGACTACTAGTTGTAATGCAAGATCATAAAGCATCAACCTTACCAATAAAGAAATCTAAAAATGCTGCACAAGTCTTAGGTGTAGCATCAAGACAAGAGGTGGCAGCGGGAGTGAGCACTGTATTTATAATGTTAAACAGAATTTTTGGATTGTGAGGATTTTTAGAGATTATTTCAGAAATATGTTTGGTTTTTGCATCTTTTACAGAGTGCTGGTATGCAGATAGACAATTCTTTAGGATTTCATAAGACACTCGCAGTCTGTATTTTTTCCATTTACCCTCTGCTTTTCTACATTCCTGTCTAAGAGCATGTGTGTTATTATTTTACCAAGGCTGTGTCCTTAGTTTAGATTTTCTAGTTTTAAAAGGAGCAACAGAGTCTAAAATGCAAGTACAGGTATTAAAAAAAGGTTAAAAAAGTGACCATCTCCTCTATGCCTAGACTTGGATGAAGTGGCTTCATAGTGCACAATACAGGAGAAGCAGAAGGCCTCAGAGAAATGTCTGACTGTAGAAGAGGTTATAAAATGTGAATATGACCCAGATTTTGGAATCGGACATGGTAGTGCAACATTAAAAACAACAGGATTATTATCAGACAGATACAACTCTGTAAATTCAACATTGTAAATGGAAAGACCAAAAGATAAAACAAGATCAAGAGTATGACCATGATCATGTGTAGAGCCAGTAACATGCTGTGTGAGATTAACTGAATCAATAAGTTGAACAAACTCCCTAACCAGAGGTTTGGAAGGGCAGCAAACATGAATGTTAAAATCACCAAGAATGATAAGCTTGTCCGGAGTAGGCAAAATACTAGATAAAAAATCAACAAATTCCTGAATTAAATTCTTATTGTATTTAGGAGGACTGTAAATGAGAGCACAGAGTACTGGACTGTACAACTAAGCTTAAGTAACAATACTTCAAAACTATTGCAATGTTCTGAGGGCAATAATCGGCACTTAAAACCATTTTTAAAAACTGAAGACGACCCCCCACCTCGCCCCACAGCCCTGGGGGAGCTAAAAAAGCCACAGTCGCTTGGAGAGAGTTCCGATAACGGATCCAACTCACCAACGTGTTCCAAATAGGAAGTCCAGTTTGTTAGATTTGAAGAAGTAATTGAAGATGAATTGGAATCACAGTATAGAGTGTAGAGATCTCTTAATCCTAACCAAGAGACCGCCTTGTTTTCCTCGCTTTCTGTGGCTTCTCTTACAATGAAGCGAGCAGCCGGGAATATGGCACACACCCACGGGAAACGGTGAAGAAAAACGGTTATAGAAAAATCGCTCTCCACCAAGATTTCGAACACACAAGTTCATGAAAGAGGATTGTATATTAAGAAGGGCTTGGCGATCATAGGGCAGTAAGGTACTAATTCCTTGTGCATGCACACAGATGAATAACAGGACAGGTAACATGGGACAGGGGCGACGGCATGCCAACAACCACACTGGCGCCATCACGGGGACATGTCACCTGTACTGCCCAAGTAATCCCATGGTGGACATGGGATAACATCATAGGAACTCTAATAGCTGATCAAAATGCCTTTTGTTATTGACCAAGATATTAAAATATATTTTGTAGTCATTTCATTAAAAATATGGTATGGTAAAAATATTAACAATGTTTATAATGTTTATATATTCTATTGATTTTGAGGTAAACCCAAAAAAAAAAAAAAAAAAAAAAAAAAAAGTTGTAAAAACAAAGGCTGGATTAGATATAAACCCCATTTTTAGGATATGGCAGGTATTTAAAACAACAGTTAATGGTCGAAAACCCACAAAAGTCACTGAATTGGAGCAATTCCTCCATGGTCCTGTAAGAGACTAATAAATAAGTAAGAACAAGAAACAATTGGTTGCAGTTATTGTGGCTGAAGGTGGTGTTAGCAGTTCTTCAGTCTAAAGGGTCGATTACTTTTTCATGTTGGCATTGGGTGTTGCACAACCCTCCATAATAAATAGATTGAGCAGCAAAACTGTATGTTATTTATTTAACCAGGGTCTCTTTTTATAGTTAACGTCTGGCAACGAGCCCAGTTCTGCTTCACAAGGGGCAAACTTAATTATAATTGTAATTTGACTGTGCTCCAAATAGCTTGTGCTTGTAGCAAATAATACTGAATAACAAGTGGCCGATGAGTGCTTGTAAACTGAAACTGCAGCTAGCAAGATGGGGGTGTAGATTATTGTTGATATACAATATATATATATATTGTAACTGGGATGGCAGGCAGCGTTTCCCCCGCCAATGGGCTTTAGCCATCCCCGAAGGGGCTGTTGGGAAACCTAGCCCCCGA
>JAOYSI010002503.1:0-15995 GCA_025775065.1 Hiodon alosoides
ATAATGTTTTCAGTTCCGGAGACTCTGAAGTGGTTTTTACTTCCTTGGTTTCCCCCAGACAGTTGAACTCGGGGCAGAATCAACAAAGCACAACTAAGACTAAGACTTCTAAGATCTCTCAGCTGTGTCAGAGTCTTTCCGCTTCTTTGATACATTCCAGACGAAGACACAAAAACAAGAGCATAGACAGATCCCTTTCTAAAGCTGCAGAAGCGGAATGGAGTCTTCATTAGCTGATTCTGGTATTATTGACAGAATATTACAATTCACTGTGCTGTGGGGAAATGGCTGCAAAAAAATAAAATAATAATAATTGTTGCCTGGGTTTTCCCTTGTGGGACAATTGGGCATGACCCTATGCTCTGATTTTCTAAACGAGGATTTATAGATTTCAATTTAGTCGAGACATCCTAGTTTGGCATCGCATAGGATACTTCGAGTGACACCTTCCGTAAATGTAAGCCACCAATACAAAACACCAGACCATATGGCCCGCCAGGACCATCACAAAATGCCACATTCATTTGAATTCAGAACATGTCGGCATTCGGGAACAAAGTCAGCGCCGCGATTCCTGAAAAAGGGCAGAGAGAGGAGCTCGCACCTGGAAGATGTTGGAAAGGTCCCGCAGATTGAAGATGTAGTGGAACTTGATGGCGGTGGGCAAGAAGGCGGCGGTGACCCTCTGGTGCAGAGCCAGGGCCAGCTGGATGAGCTGTGGAGAGCTCCTCTGCAGCACGCCCCCGAAGCCCTCCCGTCGCAGGTGGTGATTCAGGATGCAACTGTAGATGGTGGTCAGGGCGTCCGCCCCGGGGAACGACAGCGCAAAGACGCAGAAGTGGCGCTGCGAAAACCGCCAGCACCAGAGACTGGGGTTAGAGCGTAGGCCGCACAACGCGGTCTTGGCCAGATTGGGACAGCTGGTCAACGTGGCGCAAACCTTCATCTTCATAGGCAAGCGCTAACTTTTTACCGGACGTCAATTCGGTAAAATTGTGTATTCACCTTTTTACCACTTCACCTGCTCACAACTCATTCAAGGTCTTGCACAGAAGTGAAATTACATTCCAACACATCTATTATAGCTCCGGTCAGTCTGTTTAATGGTTGTTTTCTACCGAGTCCCTGGCCAGTCTAAACAACAACATTAACCAATGCCCGTATATGAGGAGAAGAAGGGTGACACATTGTGGACATAAAGCCAGCGCCTCTGAGAAGATACCTGCAGCCTAGGGTTAATGGTGAAGCTGCCTGCTGTGGGGTTCATGCAGGACACATACTGCACGTTGTGGATCTCTTTCAGGAGCAGCTTGTTTCTGTCATACCTGAGGGAATGCAACACACAGCCTCCGTCTTCAATAGCTGGCACAGAACTCATTCGGCTGGAAAAAGGGACTCACCGTCACACATCTAAAACACACAGCTGGGTTCTTCTTCCAGCTGCTATGAATCTGTGTCAGTCAAGAGTCTCAAAGCCCTTTCTTTACCTCGCATTTTTGAAAAACCTTCATTTTTAACACAAGATAAAACATTGCCTTTAATCTTTAATCACAATGTTGACTTGACCTCTTTTAATTTGAATGCAAGATATCATCCCATATTCGGCAATGATGAATCATTCTTATTCTGATCTGCAGCACTCTGTACTAAAGATAACTGCGTCTTTCCTTAGAACGTCTGATACGTTTTTTATACAGACCTACGTCTAATAATTTCATTTAATATTTAAAGTATTCTGGAATGTGTGTTTTTAAAATGTATATTATGTTATTATTAGGGTATTTTTTGACCTGATATGAGTACTAGAAAAGTTTGACTGTGTGTGTGCATGGTATACGGTATATGAGTGTGTGTGTGTGCGTGTGTGTGTGTGCACGCGTGTGTGGTGTGTTTGTGTGTGTGGTATGTGTGTGCACGCGTGTGTGTATGGTGTGTTTGTGTGTGTGGTATGTGTGTGCACGCGTGTGTGTATGGTGTGTTTGTGTGTGTGGTATGTGTGTGCAAGCGTGTGTGTATGGTGTGTGTGTGTGTGTGTGTGTGTGTGTCCAGCTCTCCCCAGACAATCAAAAGTACTTAACATTTACATTTTCCAGTTGATGATTTGATGACCCATTGTAAACTCACCAGTGGCTGTAGTCCATGTTCTGCCGAATGAGGGTGTGAGGCTGCACCGTTCCGTACGCATCCACCTCTGGCATGTTCATGTCATCGATGAAGTAAACCAGCCTCTTGCTGCCAGGAGGTCCGTAGTTCCTGCCGGCCTTCTTTTCTAAGGGCTTCTCTAAAATTGCTGGGATAGAGCAGTAATGCGGTACTGGTATTGGTTTTAGGCGAAACACTTTACAGCTATAGAAATATAAAACCAAAAAGATTGTGTCACACCAGGGCTGTATTTCTGCACAGGGATGTCCCAGAGGCTAAAAAAGTGTCAATTTGCTCCAACGCGATACATTTGCAAGAGTCGTAAATGGTTGCAGAAACTGTGAGAAATTCAACAGCAAGCACACCAACAGCAGAATAAAACCAAATAAAGTTTAAGTTAATAGTCGTTTGGCTTATAAAACACTGAAGAATCAAAAGTCCTAATCACATTTGTTTCAGTATGCTGGTGGTTTAAAGCTTTCTGCACTTCCAAAAAAAAATTATTTTGTAAAAAACTATGTCACGGACTGGCCTTAAAGCTCTAACTTCCGGAATGAAAACATTGCTTTGTTATGTCTTAACTTTTTTCATTAACATTAGCTCAGCAGAGCAAATACAATTCTATGAAGCTCAACCGTGATTACAGCACAGAGAGAATTCTGCACATTCCAAAAAGCATAAATACGGAATGTTTGCTTCCCAACAGACACATATATAATTAACTTTGAAGAAAACAAAACGAAAGGCTGCTACTGTTATGAAGTATTGATAACGACAGAGACCCGGTAGCAACTTGACATAATGCGACAAAGTAACTATGCTTATGAAATCAGGTATTATAACATTCATTTTGTTCAGATCCACAGATACACAATGCTAAGAAGCCAAGCCTTGAAAAAAAAACAGACAATTAAATTTAAAAAAAACACGCACGATGTTACCACAAACATACCCTGCAGCATAGCTGATGTGGTATAATAGTTAAAGGGAACATTCTTGATCATGTATTTATCCGGATCGAGGGAACCCAGCTTATCACCGACCAGGACCGATTTGCCAGTTCCAGCATTTCCCACCAGCATGACCGGTCTTTGCCTCTCCAGCAGTCGGTCCATAAAGTACCGCACCCGAATTGTCTCCACTGTGTGCACCATGCAGGCCTTAAAACACAAATTACATGAGCAATATCAAGCTGTATGCTAATGTCAACCTTCTCTTGTTGATTTTAGGGAAATAAAATAATAGTAATGGTCTGCATTGCATCTTGTGAAAGACTTGGTCTCTACTGCTATGATTTCAATACGGACTTAGTAACAATATATTCCCCCAGAACTAACATTGCTAACTAACATGAATTTTTTTCCTGAGATATTTCAACATTACATTGCAAGAGCATACAAACCTGGAGTGGCTTCTCTGGATCAAATTCAAATACAGGAATAATTTTTGACCATGGTTCAAATTTCTTCGTCTCAGGGTCAATGTAGTAATCAAACACGGTGCCTTGAGAAGGGAACTTGATGGTTTTGAATTCTGTCACCCACCATTTGCTGAACTCCACTCGGTAATCAACCAACTGGAGAATAAGATATAAAAAATTGACCATGAACTCAAAATAAACACACAAAATGTAAGGTCAAAAAACACCATACTGAATACAAAGGTTATGGAAGAAGATAAGATGGTTCCTCTGGACACTGTCAAATACATGTTTGGCAGGGAGCCTAAAGGGTGTGACAGAAACAACAGTGTGATTAATTAGGCTGGGGGAAAAAAAACTAGGTGTGTGAAACTATCCCATTAACATATAACACATAGTGGGCATATACGACAGGTGGACCTTGACAAAAATTCCAAGGACAGTCACAGCTGCATCTTTGACACAAGTACGTATCTGGAGCTAAACACACCAATCAGAAATTATAAAACGCCTTGCTACAACCACGTGGGCCTTTGTTACTTATTAAAGAGGGATTCTGGGTCATCGGTAGAGGCTTACCTGATCCTGGAACATGGCCCCCCCAAAAGCCCAGATGGCTGCAAAGACAAAAAAGAGCTCATACAGCTCTTTGGGGCAGTCTGGGGGTGTGTGCTCTGGCGTTAGCAGGCACTCGAGAAGGTAACACAGCATCTGAACCAAGCTTTGCTCTGGGACTGGGATGATCTTCTTAAATCTGTAGAAAGAGCAGATACTTCAGCTAACATGAAATACAGACTTCCGGCTCTGACCACGTCACATGCTCTTAAAATCTATATTCCTCATCCGTGTCTACTTACGCTGTCTTTCACCTCAATACAAAAAGGCTTATTTGAGGACACTGTTTTTAAGCACCGCAGTTACATGCATCCCTTCAAAAGCCAGCGAAAAGGCCAGTTGTGATCAGAGTGATGAGGAGGGAGAGGGGGCCATACCAAGAGACAGAATCAGATCAGAAAGGAGCCAAATTACAAGAGAGTGTGTCATAGGGAAAAGATAGTGAATTCCAGAAGTCTAAATCCTGGTTTTATAGCTCGGCTTGTTTGAGGTCTGACTAATTGTGATGTTACACTCTGGAGAAGCCGTTCAAAACGCTCCGGGCCCCGTTCTCTTCATTCCTGGTAACTCCAGGCCAGGGCTACACTGTTTGCTAATTTCTCAACTTCCTTTTTTTAAACAGCTAATGACTTTAGAACTGAGAAAGGGCAAAATTGGAGGAATTTAATTAAGGGAATAATTAGTTAAATTAAGTCCTAAGGTGTTCAAGTGGAACTCACACAATGCAGGCTTTCAAGGGGCAAAGAATGCCACTTTAGAAACTCTTACATTTTTTCTCATTAAGGGGAGATTGTGGCTTAGTTTCCTTCACTTTAAAATAAAGGAAATGACAACAGAAACCAAGAAAGAAAGAAATTAAATTGTATAATTAATTAGCCAAGTGGTCTCCCTTCTCTAGAGTGTCACGCACACAATTCTACACCTAACCGGTCTATGCAGCTGAATATTTACTGAAGCTACTCAGTCAAATTACCTTTCTTCAGGGCACAACAACAGAGACCCTCTACGGGTCACACGCGTAGCATCTCAACAGATACATGTGCCATTGAGTGAGTTTATTGAACAGGCAGCCATTTTTGGGAGTCCAGCTATTTTTAAGTAACAGGATAGTTTATCGTTTTATTTTTGACAAATCTTATTGGTTGTCAGTTCTGACTGATATTATGTAGTTTAATTGTATCGCTTCCTCAACAGATATAACTAATTATTGTAATGCTAAATCTGTGTAAAAAAATATTGCTTGTGTCGCTACTGACAAATAACTTGATAACTAGTATTTTATTTTATATATTGTTTTATCGGGTAAAACATCTAGCTTTAATATTAAACAACACATACTTCTTAAGATACGTTGCTGATATTTTAAGTAATATTTCCGGATCTGAATTGTTTGTGTTTTTATTCAAAACATGTGGCATTACCATGTGTTTTTTTGTGCGGAACTTGGGAGACTTTAGAATGGCAAAAATTTCATTTGCTGGATCATGGATTAGATAAAAGTTCTCAAAAAGATAAATCCACAATTCTCCATCGCAGCATCCATCATCAAGAAGTGCAAGGCTGCAACAATGAACACTACTGCAATAGGGAGAAGATGGATTTTTTTTCACCCACAAGTTGCCGGGAGAAAAGTGGCTTCTGCGGCCTGACTCACGCTGAAGAGCAATGATTCAGAATGACTGATTTTCAATATCCCCTAGAATCATTTCTATTTAATTTAATGCAATTATTTAAACTGTTACATTGCCCTCTCGAGACGCTAGTCTAATGGTGCTCTTCTGGCTAACACCGAAGAAGGTTCCTCACAAGTGAAACCAAGACAGCGGAAGAGATTTTGACAACAAGGGTCCTCGGAGCATCTAAACCTTCCAAAACCTGCATACAACTTAATAGTGATTGTGCAGGATTACCTTGATCTGAGAGTGTCAAGACAAATGGGGAGGTACTTGTCAAACAGAATCGTCAGGTTAGCTTTCTCTGATTGGACCTCTCGCTTGTCAATCCAACTAGTCACAGGGGGGTTCCAACCTAAATCCGCTGGGTTTATGTAGAGGATGCCTGAGAAAATGAAACACATTTTTTTTTTTTTTAATTGATAAAGAGTGCAAAACATCAGCTCAGTACAAAAGCCCTTGCTCCATCACATACGTATAGATACAGATAGCGTATGACAGTAAATCACTAAGACTGGTCCTGATGGGCACCATGTTAAGTTAGTGAGTGCTGGAGAAGAGCGGGGCACCTCACCAGCTCGGGACACTGTGGCTGGCGTGGCGGTGCGCAGGTGGCTAATCTCGAACAGCAACCTCATGGTTGGGTTCAGAGGGATCCGCTCATTGCTAGCTAGGGTCAGCACCTGTTAAACGCAATTACATTCAAGCCCATCCAGCCAAACACAACCCAAAAGTCCACATTCTGTTTTAAACACAAAGCCAATGGATGCTATGTGGGGTTCACTAATGAGCCCAAACTCATAACTATCTGAAGTAACACTTTCATCATACTACTCTAACTCTAATCAGAATCAGTATGTGGGCTACATCGATTCAGATTGAGAACAGATAACAAGCTTAATATTTAGTATACCTGTGAAAATCACCTATTTCCATAATACACACTTTTTTTCCTGCTACTCAGCATACCCTAATATTCAGGTTACTATCCTACAAAAATAAGAAAGAATGATCTTATGAATTCACAAAATTCCTTTTCTGAATGTAAATAAGGGTCCATTTCTTGGCTTTACCTTGTTGTCATCCATGACAGTGTTCAAGGACTCAATCCACATTGGGTCAATATCTCCATCCAGCACAATCCATTTAGGTCCATCGTGACTGATGTTGGCCAGCTCACGCATAATATTAGAAAAAAGTCCTAAAAAAACCACATTAAGGCAAGCAATTCAGCGCAGCGTTAAAAGAAAGGATTTAAAAAAATAATGTAAGCCTTTAAGATATCTTGAGTCAGAAGGGCCATTTAGAGAATCTATACCAATAAGCCCTCACCGTCTTTCCACTCACGAGTGGACGGGTTGATGATGCCGAAGAGCTCGTCGTTGGTAACCGCTTTGGGGTTGAGGTCGGCCCACACGGGCCTGCGCTTCATGTTCAGGTAGGTTTTGCTGAGCGACTTCATCACCTGGGACTTCCCCGTGCCGGCGTTGCCCACCACGAACACCGAGTGCCGGACAGCCAGGAGCTCCTCCAGCTGCACCACCTGAAGGAGGAACAGAATGCTGCCAAATCATGTGCAAAAATCGACAAGAGACGTGACAGGGTAGACAAGTTACCATGCTCAAGTTGGTCTGTTGTGAACTGCCAATATCTTGTTTTCTCATTCATTTAACTAAGCTTCATTTTTAAGTACTTTACCCATTCTCGCAACGTGAGAAATATTATGTGCATTTTAAGATGTGTTTGTCCTTTCGAAATAGCATATGATCATCCACAAATGATCTGATATTAAATACTGCACTAATAGGATTTGCCATGCAGACTTCCTCATAGGCTGCCAAAAAAAACTTAAACTCTTAAGCCAGCTTGTTGCTACTGTGTAATAACTTTTGTCCTCTTAATAAGTCGTTGCCAGCTCTCCCAAGCTAGCGTTAACTAGCTAGGAACAGATAAAGGGTTTCACTTCTTGACATGCGTGTGTTTTTTTTCTCCAGCTTGAAGCCGGCTTCCTTCAGCAGGCATCTGTCGCATCTGCACTCGCCCTGATCAACCACACATTCGATTACATTTAGCTCCTATGCTCCTGAAAATTTTGTATCGACGCCTGGGACAACGTTTTGTTTCTCGTGCACCGTGACACTGCTTCCCCGTCCGTTTTTATTTATTTATTTTTTTTTTGAATCGCAGAAAGTAAAAGCAGGAGAAACTTAGCTCCGGCATTGTGATAACGAGTTGCTTTGATCCAAAACAGAATCTGACTTCGGCATCTTTTTAAGTCAGTGAGAGATGGATAGAGAAATAGGACGGGGGGGCTAATGAATCTCTTCCCTCGGAGACTGAGGGATCTTCCCTACAATGCTGATGGCATCCTCGATCAATGTCATCGACCGGGCTCCCCATCCCACACTTCAGAGTGGGGTTTAGCATTTAAAATCCTTTGGTCAGTGCAGGCTCGACGTGATGTCTATGGGCGACCACCATTAGCAGCAGAGAATTGTTTTACAGCTTCCCATGGTCAATCAAGAAGAAGAAGAAAAAAAAAATGTATATAGTTTGAACGATTACATCAAGCTGAGCTCTTGACATTTGCTTCCCAAGGTAGATATTACCGTCTTTATTCCCTGCATTTAAAGTCTCTCTGAGAATGTTGGTGTTAACTGTCTTTGTCTGAGAGGGGGGGTCATTTCTGTCAAAGATCATTTTTGTTGTTTCTTAGCCCCCCTGACCTGCTGAAAATTGCACTTATTTCCCATGGCTCCAGATACCCACACCTTTGATATCTATAACATCACACTAATGTCTGGAATTAGGACTCGGAGTCTGGCACCTGAAGTGCAATCATAACTCACGGTATATTGCTTCTGGCCAATTCACTCTGACCTCCGCGACTCTCAACCTCATTTTGTGGCGATACAACACCAGGAAAAAAACGCTTCTGGAGAATAATATATAACCGAAGAAAACAATGGAAATAGCAGAAGGGATTGGAAGATTATTAACCAACTGAGGCCATCCCAAACAATTCTGGCTGATTTATGCATTTCAGGGGGCAAGTGGAAGGTGCAAAAAAACAACAACAAATTAGGCTTTGTCTGTTGTGGGAACCGTGCAGAAGGGTTTAATGTCGCTCTTCTAAACGGACAGCATTACTCTTCAACACACCTTCAGCACAAAGTTGTCTTCGGCCTGTAGCTTCAGGCCCAGCACGGACTGTCGAACAAACTTCTCAAAATCCAGGTTCCTCTTACGGGGGACATCCAGTGCGGGGAACAGGTCCCCGATGAGGCCCATGAAGACGGGCATGTCGTCCGTCACAATCTTAGGGATGTTGAAGTCGCGCAGGGCCCTCATTAGCACCTGGTCCTCTGGCCGCTCGGGGTCCCCCCGCTTCAGGGATCCAGCTACCACCAGCACCGACTTGATTGCGCGCAAGCCCCAGTCATAGTGATCCTGCAGCAAAGGAGACGTAAAGGGGACGTAAAGCGTGAAAACCGACAGAGGATGAAACAGAGCTAATCGTGATGAATAGACATGTTGAAAGGCTGTCTGCTGCGCTGAGCTTAGTCTGCCCGTTCAAGATAACAATCAAGCGTGACTCTTCTGTTGAACGAATACTGCCACTGTAGCAAATGTGTACGTAGTTAAGTAGCCCGTGTCAATTTCACTGAGGTAAAAAAAATGTTTTAAAGATACACAAATACTTCTGCATAATAAGTGAAACACACTTGGCTACAACTGGCAGATACTGGTTCTTGCCAATAAATGGAGCGTGGCTTAGTGATACGCCGAGTGAATAATTGTGTAGCTTTCACAATTGAAACCTAAGTTCTCTTAACAGACAAAGTGGTAAACGTGTTAATGTGTTACTGAAAAGATTTTAATCCAGACATGTATATGGCAGTCATTAATATGGTCTGTTTGTTTTGCCGTTCTTTTTTTGCAAATTATAATAGTATAAGTAAGAATTCAAAAGATGAATTAGCAGATATTAGTCTACCTGTTTCGACAGAAGTTCTTTGCAGAGTTGATAGAGGGTGATGAACTTCCTGGCCAGAAGCCTGGCCTCGATAAAGCCCTCAGCCACCAGCATGATCTCACAGATTAACTCAAAGTCTGGCACCACCATCGCACAAGGCCTAGGATGCAGGAACAGCAGGGGATCACTTACACGTGCAAGTGCAACAACTGATTTGTCATCGATAATTAAATTAAATAAAAAATGGGGAGGTTCATCGAAATGTTATGGAATGTTTTTTTAGAAGAGTTGTAGCACAACATAGGATATTATGCTTATCAAAAGGCTTTACTTGAGTTTTTACAAATCACCTACCTGTCTAAGATACAGAAGAATATGATGCTGATTTAATGATTTTTTCAACAAAATCCGCCATTGATCCACTTCTATAACCCCTGCTTCGCACTTAGCAGGAAAATGATAATAACTGTGTTTTTGACAAGATTATTTATCATTGTATGGATCAAGTGGTAGTAGCACAATAACCGATAGCACTCAGAAACGCCTGCGTCCATCCCAGACCTTTTCCATTGCATTCACATTGTTTTTCTTAAACTGCACAAGCAGCTGCTCACCGTTTACACACCAGGGAAGGAAAACATATGATTAAGCAGCGTAGTAATGCAGTGCATCCGAACCACCATGTGATAAAGCAGGCCAACGTGAAATATGATATGTCATGAATTTATGACACTGGCGTGGTTGTAGATTATTTTAAAAATGCAGTCAATATTCCTTGAAAACACAACTCAATACTTCTTAGAATATTGCATTCTTCTGTAGAACATTGCTTTTATTATTTGCACGTTAGACAGAAAATCTAAATGTGTTGTCGTGATTAAAAAAATTGGAGTATACAAATAAGACCGACATCTCGTCGACAAATCTCACATATTTTCTGCTCACCGAAAAAGTGCCTTGAGATTCTCTGGCAATTCCGTCCTTCCGGCATATCCGGGGTTCATGGTGATAAAGATGCCAACAGAGGGGACAAGGTTTACCTCCTCCCCCATGAAGTTAAACTTCTTCTTCTTGTCTCTGACAGCGTCTTGAATGCTCTTGACCTGAAATGAGACTCACTTCAAACCTCAAACCCATGACATTAGTCATGCGGGGCACCATTGCCAACGTCAAACCTGAGGTGCATTTGAAGGTGGACGCAGGCAAAAACAACTTTAAAATGCATTGCTGGTGTGAATGTAAATTCTATGCGCATGGTTACATTCAGCAGTAAAACACAAACGCTGGAAATTCTGAAAGCCTCTCACGACTCTAATACACCTTTGTGATTTTCAGAACGAATCTGTACAATTAAATACAATTAACTATATCAACTCTGGTTTATTGGTCTGGAATACTAGGTATTTTTGGCATATGTTTTTTATATAATTTATTAGTAACAAAAACAGTTTACAGCCATTGCTAAAAAATAGCAACTGAATTAAATACAGTAAAAATGAATAACATCTGCCAGTGAAGTTCATCATTCATTTTCACATTTCCAGTGCTGGGACATACCTGATCTAATCACTCAGATAATTTTACACTAACTCAAGACTTTGACAATCTGCTAATTGCATTAAATATAATTGTATTTTAATGGCAGATTATTTTTCTTTGTTTGATTCGGTCCCATTGTTGATTACCACCTGACATCACAGACAGACAGAAATAAAACTCCTGAAGCAGTAAAAAGAATCCTGTGCTTCTATCCAGTTAGATTTCTTCCTCCAATGAATCAAGAGACACACATGATGGATATTCACTTGATAAGTACCCTCAGTTTCACATTCTGAAAACCAGCCCCAGGTTTAATTGTTATCGTTAATTCTCATGATATTGTAAAAGAAACCTGCGTGCTGCCAAAGCAAGGTTAAATTGTCCATTTGAGCTGAGTAGCCGTGACTAACGTTTAAAACTTTGTGATTTGTAAAAATGGAATAAAACTGACCCATAACTTTGTCACCCAAAGATTACATTTTTGAACATTATCGGCTAGGCCTAACATTCTTAACCAGGCTGTTTGAACAGTTTGAGACAGGATAGATCGCAAATTTCTCCTCCTTACTAACAAAATATTTAATGGATTAGGTTGCGCATATTTCCGTGATTGCTCTGGTCCCAAGACAACAGTTATTTCGTATTTCAAGTAATCTCCAAAACAACTGTATGTGGTTGAGCCTTGTGTCACAGTCCCTTAGCTAGGGAAACAACCTTCCTTAGTATGCAGGAGTTCGTAGAATCAAGACAGCATGCCCTACACCCCAATTATCAACCCAGGCACCAAACCACAACCCAGACCTGACACTGCATGTACTAGGCTGCCTGGTGGAGGGGAACCCTTTGGGCCTTGGATCCCCAGAAATGTATTTTCTAGTTTTCAAGTTTGTTTACTATCCACAAGGAAAAACAACGTGAGATCAAATGGTCATTTTCAGTAATAAATCGAGTTTTCTCTATAACTTTTTTTAATCACTCTCTTCTTCATGAAAGGAAAACACACCATAGGCCAGAAAGCAGAAGAACAAAGGAAACCATGGAGCTTTCCGGAAGGTTCTGAGCAGACAAACACCGCTGAAAATGTTGATCATTTAACTGATCTGAGGCATAATCCACTTCCATCCAAATGACAGCATGAGTCATCCACTCGTTTAATTGAGAGGGTTAATGCTGTGGGGCCATCCAGGGGCCAGCCTATTTTTACCGCAGGCTTCCTTTCTCTGACTAGCAAACAAATGATATCAGAATCCTTAGATCACTTCAACAGCCTGACCGAAAAAAAGTAGGTAACTAATAGAGACGAAATGCATAATTGCTTTTCCCTTTGTTACACAAGAAAATAAATCAAAACCTCCTGCATAAAATTGCACCCAGAGTCAGCTGTGATGGAACTGAAAAGTACTAAAGAGATCTCAAATTTATTGTTTGCAAAACAACACTTGATTGTGAATGAGATTCTTGTTACTTTTGGTGTTTGGCACACTCGTGAAGGGCAACAGTGCTCTGTTCTTAAAATCGAAGCACACTCAATCGAAGTTTTCCCCCCTCTTCCTCATGCCAACTCAACTTACATAATGAATCCATCCGAAAAACCATGCGAAGAGAACAGCTTTGGTTTTTCGATAATTTTGTACATTTAAATTGAGACCGTGATGTTCTGAACCTTTCTCCATTAAATGTGTTTAGCACTCGGCTGTGCCAGTTTAGGCTTGTAATATTCTACAGAGATTCTAAAACTCAACCCTAAGTACTGAAATGATGCATCATTTTAAAAGCGAGAACGCTCTTGGACATGCACTAACCAATAATCCATTATATTTATCTCAATGAAAAAAATGATACCTTTCAATGAAATGTTATTCTGCCAGCTTAGATGGCTTGAACAGAGTCGCCAGTCTAATACTCGCGTATTGTCCAAGCTTTCTGACATTTGTTTTATTTCTGTGTTTGCTTTTTCACCTACAACTCATGTTTTTACAAGTTTGAAATCGCCGATTGTGCTGTTGCTTTTCGGCTCGCCATTATGACTCGAAGTGCACCTGGTTTCCTCTAATCCCGGCCGCTTTCGAGCCACCTGTCTTTTTTACGCTCGGTGCCAGTTGGAGAAGATCCACGTCCCCCCCTGACAGTTCTGCAAGCCTGCAGGTACCCATGTAAATTACATGAGCTGGATTCGAACCTGCGAGTTGGTCACAGTCTGCACTCAAGGTGAGCATCCCTGCAGCTAAATGAAAACTAAATGAATAGGTATCAGTGTAGTTAATGACAATATTTTAATACCAATGAAAAGTCGGATCTTTTAACTTGACTGTCCTCATCATCATCACCACCATTATCATATTCATAATTTACCCCGGTAGAATAGTATTGACCACATTTTTCTTCTTCACCCAAGCACCAATCAGAGCACATGCTGCAAACCTATTCCCTTACATCAGCCTCCCTTTTTAATAATACGGAAACATATAAATCAAATGAATCACGAAAGAGGCAACTGAACTCTTTAATTTTGAAAGAGCACCATAAGCATTGTTCGCAATACACATTATTAAATCCACTTTCAGAAGGAGACGGAAACATTAACAAATCGAGATTTAAGCTGGGGTTTTATGTAAATTTGAAAGACTTCCTGACATGAGGAATTTTGAATGAAGTCATACTGCAGCCCCCATTGCATTAATTACTCATAAATCATCACAGCTATCTAAAATACAACGGTCGCAGTTCTCTCACCTGCACAGCTACCACGGAGAGCACCTCTACCGAAATTCGGTTGAACTCGTCAAAGCACCCCCAGGCCCCCGTCTGCGCCAGGCCCTTGTAGATGTTACCGCAGGACTGGCAGAGGGAGGGGGGGGAGATGACACAGACAAGCAGAGATGTGAGGTTAACAGCACCACTTCTGCACTGCGATATAGAAACACGTCGATGACAACCATGAACAAAAAGCTTAAATGAGTTCATCCAGGTTAAGGAGTGCTGTTGCAGTTTAATTCGGCCTAAGTCTAGTATTAATATCTAGTACAAAATCACAAACAATTCATAACTCCACATTCAAAAGAAGTTATCAGATTTAGACTGTACTGAAAACACCCTTTCAATAGAAGGAATGACCTGAAAAACATTGTAGCAAAGTACAATAAATACCTACAGAACCACCAAAAACAAAAAAAATGACACTTTTTTTCCTCATGAAATCTTCCCTAAACAAATGAGTCACAGAATTGACCATGGAATTGATCTGGCATCTATTCCAATAGCCCACATCTTCCTCGACTCATTATTTTGTCCGCTCCGACACCTTGCAGTGGCGGAAAGCAACACGCGAGTCAGTGATGCTGATGCTGTGGGAACAAGCTGTATCTGGAGATTATGAACGTGTCTCTATTGACCGCCGCGTATTCATTTTTATTTATTTATTTCTTACTCTACAATGGGTAAACAAGAGAGTCTTTAAAACGTGGGGGATTGGAAATTGAAGAGGCCGTCCGGACATGGTAATAAGCAAATCCACCGAAGTCTAACTAATCCGCCTCATTTATGTAGATGGAGATGGGGGTGGTGGGGGGGGGGGGGGTGATTCGCATGGTTTAATAAACAGCCCTGGCTTTGACTGACACGCCGAGCAAGACGCAGAATTAATAAGAAGCAACATATGGTTTCAGGTGGAAAAGAAAGAATTTTCAAAGTGCTCTCTCTCTCTCTCTCTCGCTCTCTTCTTCATTTTCCTTTTGACTTTTCCACAGAGCAGTCTGGATGAAAGCAGCATGAGCGGCTGTTATTTCTTTATTATCGCCTCGGCAACATCGCCCTAATTGGGCATTTCTTGCAGAGTCACCAGCTATTTTTTCCGAGTAATAAGTTTCAAGGGCGCTTTCACAAAGCGAAATGCTTTAGGCTTTCGGGTGCATATAGTTGAGGTAACCAGCTCACTTACTTCACCAGCGAGTTCCCCGACACACTTAATTCACCAGCGAGTTCCCCCCGGAAACACTTCACCAGTGCTGACACCGGCGCACTTATTTCACCAGTGATGACACCGGCACACTTATTTCACCAATTGCTAATATAAATCAGTATAAATGACTCTAAAGTCTTCATTTGCCGTGGGTCAGTTCTGGAGTCATGTACCTTGTAGTCCATCTGCTCCGAGCAGTTGAAGACATACACCATGATTCCAAGGGCCCGGCCCAGGTCCTTGGTGGTCTCTGTCTTCCCGGTGCCGGCTGGTCCGGCAGGAGCCCCGCTCATGGTGAGGTGCAGGGACTGGGTCAGTGTGATGTAACACCTAACAACGCCAGCGAAACAAAATCAAGGCACAATCCGGGATTATAGGAAGGTCGACACCTCTCAGGTTCCATTTTAATTCAGTGCTTGGTTTAAACTTCCATTCTGTGACCTTATTACTTGAGCACAATGAAACATATGCAAATAGAGACAAACAAAACAACAAAAAAAATATTATGAACCATAACATGCAAATCATTTGCAGACCCACCAACCTTGAGAATTGTTTTTGAGTAGCAACTTCCCTCCCCCATCCAAAGGCCCCAAACCTATCCCTAGGGCCCCCCCCCCAACCGAGGCCCCCCCCCCAGGGCGAGCGGCCCAGACTAGGACATGGTGTATG
>JAOYSI010002504.1:0-15995 GCA_025775065.1 Hiodon alosoides
GGGGGTATGTAGGTGTCACGGTGGCTGCCAGATATAACTTGTGCATTCTTTTTTTTTTTTTTTATAAATGTTGGCCTGTCACATGATAAAAATTCTCTCAACATCTGTCTAGGAAATTCAAGACTGCATTTACACAATGTTAAAACACTGGTCCAGGAAGTCAAGCCAGATCTGATAATGAAATCCTCCAAGGCTGAAACACTGGGGCAAACTTTGACCAGAGCACACAAAAAATCCTGTTCCTGGGCCACTTCTCTCCGTCATTCTTTGTTCTTTGTCCACGTTCTTTGTCCAGTGTAACACTGTATCCTTCTTAAGGCGTTCTTACAAGGGCATATTTCACTGTGGTCGCCCACATTTTAATTGTGAAACCGATATACAATAATGGGGTAGCAATTAAAATAGTAGTAAATTAGGTTACTCTTGTAACTCTTTGAAAGGTATCTTGCACATGTTTCCGATTATTTCTGGAAACACCAGACATCACTTTAATACCGTTTGATCCTGTACTATCTGATTCAGTTTGACATTTTGTAACAGTCCAGGGCCAGTAACAGTGACAATGAAACATAATCCAGTAAACAATTCGTGTTTCTGCTTAAACTACAGATATCTTGGCATAAAAAAAAAAATTATAAAAAAACCCAACCCTGAACAGCTTTCCACATAATCTGATTAGAGGTTTCTCAATTTGAAATGCATGTCTCGATGTTCATTCCCTGAACATGTTGAAATGGCAAAGTAGATTGTAAAGTCAGCCATATCAGTTTTCAATATGCTTTTCTTATAATAAATAGTTGGACTTCACCACTCTCTTAATGTAACAAGTTTGCCATATTTACATTTCAATTTATGGGAAAAGGCAATGGCATCTGTTAATTTGTAAAATGAGCTCATCTGAAATCATCAGCTACAGTATCGATGTCAAATGGCACAGGAACGTGGATACACAGATCTTTCTTGAACTCTCCACATAAGCAGCAACAGTACAGTTTGCTGCCTTGCGGTAATAAAATGAAAATTTAAGTCATCAGGCAGTTAAATCAGTAAGTCTCCGATAAGATTTCTTCTGGCTTTAAGACACAAACATATCCTTATGTGTTTACTGCAAAAAAAGTGCAGAGAGTGACTTTAACCATACACAGGGAAACACAACTGACTATCATCTTGAATCAATACATTTTCAAATTAAATTTGTCAGAGACCTTTGTACAGAAAATACAGTTCTACCCTCCATGGAAAAACATAAAGTTTACTTCTTCCAGCCATAGTATCATAACCTTTTTTTTGTAATTTGCAGGATTATCTACAGGACTGGAGGTCACAGCCTGTAGCCACACCATTTTCATTTACTGAATGTTCTTATCTGTTCATTTGATATGTTCACATTTGGTAAAGGCAAGGGAAATTCTCATATAACCTGCGGAGGAGCAGAAAACTATGCTTTGTTGCCAAATTAACTCTGAGAAATCTCACGCACCGTTTGTTTTTTGAAATCACCGTCAGTTACTGTGTTCTATAAACATACAACAGAATCATACCAGAAACACTTGCTTGATGTTTCAGAGGATCTTCTGTGTGGTAACTAATGGTCGGTGACCAATCGTGCTAATGCTATTAGTCTCATTTAGGGGCATCCTGAATCAGGGGGCTACACAAGGGATACAGTCCAGTACCCTAAATATTGTAAAATAGACAATGTTTCATTCCAGATATCAGATTTAACTGGACTCAGATTGAACTCTTTGGGGCTCGGGATGGGGTGTACCCCCCCACCCCCCCCCACAGCTCTGGAATCGCTACCTGCAGCCACAGGATTCCACCACCATGTCCTCGTACTGCTTGTAGACCACATTGTTGGCCGAGTCGATGTAGAGGATGCTTATGGGGCTGAGTCGTGTCGGGACGCAGCAGGTGGGCGGGGTGGAGTCGGGGTCCATGGAGTTCATGAGCGTCTGTATGATGGCGTGGTTGGTGGGCTCCAGGTGGGAGCGGATGGGGAAGTCGCACACCCCCTCACAGTGGTAGGCCTCGTACTCCAGTGGCGCGATGATCCAGTCGTCCCAGCCCATTTCCTTGAAGTTGACGTGCAGCTGCTTCCGGTTGCAGCGCGACTTGGGGTTCTTGGCCTGCTTCTTTCCCCGGGCCGCCGGGGCTCGCCGCATGCGCCGCTGGGTGAACAGGTACTCGTACACCGTCTTGTTGTCGTGGCCGGACCTGGCTTTGATCTCGTTGTAGAACAGGTCGCGTTTTTTGGTCCTGCCGAACACCAAGAAGAAAGCCTTTTCTTTGGTCTGCCGACCCAAGCGGCCGAAGCCCAGTGCCCTTAGGTCCACTGGGCGACCCCCTTCAAAGGCCTCCAGCTCGAAGCAAAGCTGGACAGCGTTCCTAAAATTCTTGAAGCGTTTCCATATGTCAAACACCTCCCATTTGGGTGTGTCATGGTCCTCGATCACGCGAGATTGGAGCAATGCCGCTTTCTGCCTCCCTGCTGTGCAGGTGAAAAGTTTCAGGCTGAACGCACCATCGACAAAATGAGCTTTGCGGGGATCCGTCAGTCTCTTCCGGAGAATCCGGAGCTCAGCGCCCAGTAAACCCTCCTTTTCCAAAGAACTGATGTTGAAGTAGTACTTCTGTCTTCTCAGCTGTGGGAGACGCTCATCTACGCCAGAGAATGAGAAGGGATATTCAGATATTGTATTATATTGTATTTTTAAAACTGTATTTTACGCAAAGATCTTTGACAATATTGAGTATGTGAATGCAAATACGCTACAAAAATTTTATAAATTCTATAAAAACTAGCTGCTTGCTTAAACTTAAAACTAGCCAATCTTCTGCCAAAGACAAAACAAAAACAACAGGTCAGTGAACAAAAGGATGAAGAACAGGTTGGAAAGTCAAAACAGCACCACGCTGTGAAGGTACTGTGAACCAACACCAAACACTGCCAAGGACTAATGTAAAATACTTGTCGCAGAATTAAAGCATACTGAACTCAGCATCTCCAGACCCGCGGTGAAGGTGCAACCATCGACATAATGGTGGATGGAAATCCTCACTTTGTGATTGAACCATAACGGCAGGCCATGCGCTGCCTAGGTCCATACATATACATGGGAATATGCGTGCAATGGCAGGTCCCTCACCAGCCCCTTTAGAAAATAAAGTCAAGAGACCAGGGCTTAAATTACTGAGCGAAAACTCTGGGGTTTCATCACAGCTTTTTACCACTTGACCAGGAAAGAAGACAAACATTAGGAAATTTCACTACTTAAGTGTGTCATTATAGAATCGTCAATTTCTGCTGTGAGGACGGAACCATTTTTTTTTTTTTTTTACCTCTGGAAGCCAAACAGGCCAAACGCAATACTCTGTTTATTTCTGTGGATAAGCAATGGTTAATAAGGCTGTTTTCCTTTTTTGTTTACCGTATCTTCGGCCTTAGTTTTTTTAGTTTAAAACGGTTTGACAAGGAAATGTTCTCGTACATACATATTTTTGAAAGTCTTCCCCAGTTTTTTTTGATAATCGAGTTGCCGAAATGCCCAGCATCACTTAAGTGAAGCTGGAGTCAGGACAGGAAAACGTGGAAATGAAAATTGGAGAATATTGTCTGTCTGACATTCCATCCACCTGCGCTTTGTTCATGCAATGTTGTTTATCGCCACCTGGATAAAATAATAATTTTTGTAACTCTGCATTGGCTATGGCAAGAAAAACCACAGCCATCAGCGGGATTATGTTACGCTAAGGATTGGTCCTCAACTGCTTACTGTGCAGACGTCTACCGAAAAAAAAGCGATCTTGTAAGCGATCGGTAACAACCCTTCAACCATACAGAGGGGGTCAGAGCTAAAATGTGCGAAAGACAAGTTATATAAATAAAGTACAAATTAAAAGTACTTTAACTGGTTCAAATGTAAACATTTAACAGCTAGGAATATTAAACAAACATTGTTTAAACATTCTTTTAAACTGTTTTACTTGGTAAAGAAAACAATACATCGAGGCCACCTACTTGTAGCCCCGCACTCTCTGTTTATTTACATTTCAGAAGTCGAACATCAGCCCCGAAAGTGCTGTGCAGTTGGCTACTGACATTGTGACAGAGCCAAGGTCAAAACACGAAAGTATTGGAGTAATTCTACTGCTGCTCGTTGTATTTTAAAGGAGCCTCCATTGTTTAATCGTTTCCTAAAACGTCACGAATACAATAACACGGTCGCTCGATTACCCGTGGCTGTTTTAGTAAGACTACAGCATATTTCCATTTTACTGTATGTTTACAAACATAACTTTTAGACTGTCCAGGTTTTCTTATATACTTTAAAACTATGAAGTCTCCGTGTAACAAAGGTTGGAGTACAACAGTAAAAAAGGATGCTTTTTGCATGACGGGAGTTATTCTTGCGTCATTCCTGTAATACCCTACGTATTGTTCTTTCCAGGTGGTGTATTTTGTTGTGATAAAACGAATTTCAGTCATGAAATTGCGTGCGTCAAATAAACTCGCATACATTACTAGTCTTGCTAGTTGTGACACAAACAGAAACTTGAACAGAAATTTGCTGAGATACCATAGTCCATTTTCCTTAAAGGTTCCTCCCCGTCCGAAGAACCTTTAATTCACGTTTTCTCCAACCTCATTTCAGGAAACATTATTGTACGTTAAATTTTTACATCCATCTCATCATAGTCATAAGTATTACTTTAAAATCAAATAATCATCTAAATAATCATAATTTTCTTTTTTCTTTCTCGTTATTAATAATTGAGAAATATCCACGCCCAATTACTCCATATAATAAAGAAACTTTTTTTTCACGAAAGTTTATGGACCACAATAAAGTGAGGTGTTTTTAATTAAAACGTCTGGACGATACACAATTTAAGTATACTGTCCCATTGGTTCAGCTGAGGGTATCATACATGAAACGGTCCCGATCTTGTCGCGAAAATAAATTACGAGGCAGTTGTTATGAACAAACGCTAACCGTAGCGTGTGTTCGTGGGTGTCACTATATTTATTATACTAATGACACCGAATAATCTTCAACAACTCGCATGTCAAAGGTTACAAAAAACCGGTTTATGTAGAATTTAATGAGCCGTCCGATTTATCCAGCCGTCGCTCATATGAAGATCAAAACTATTTCGTTCAAGCTCTTGTCATCCAGGCACCGTGGTTTATCTTAAAGTAAAAGCATATAGCATTTTACCTTGTCCTTTGTCAACGAAGCTCGTGATGGTGTTTGCCATACCAGCTTCGTGCAGCACGCTACTGTTGAAGTCTCCCGTGGACAGTGACCAATACAATGATAGCATGTAGTCATGGGGAGTCACCAGTGGGTTTTTTTGAGAGTCTTTATCTGTGACTTTAGAGCTCCGCTGGGCTAGCAGGGGAGTGTGTTTTTGTTGTGCAGCGGGCGCTTTGAGTTGCCCAGGTCTCACGGGCACCGTGTCAGTTTTAGCAACAGGGTTTGCTTTACTGCGCTCTATCGGGCTTTCGCCTGTGTGAGCTGCCCGTGGCGCCGCAGCATCGCTGGTTCCGACCACCTCGCTGGGTACCCAGAGGCGCGCCGCTTCTTTTCGTCCTAGAGCGATTGTCCCTCGCACACGACTGGATGCAGTGCTTCCCTGAACTGTCACTAATGTCAACGTTTTCTCCTTGACCGATTCGCTTTTAATCAGCGGGGGTCCTGTTCTGATGCGTGTGATTCTTGCTCCATTTGTGGATTTCCGAGCTTGAGTACCATAACCCCCCACCATCAATTTAACGGCACCCCCGGTCCTGAGCCGAACTCGTTCGATTCCAGCGGTGTGATCCTCCCGTACGCTCTCAGAAGCGCCGTGTGCAGTCTCGGTATGGCTCAATGCCGCTGGGATGAAATCCAGGTATAACAGAGTCCAACACCCAAATAAAAGAGGGAGACGTTTCAGTACTCTCATCCTCTGATCTTCATTTGAATCTCAGCGAGAAAGAAATACTCACAGGTTCTTCCAGTTTGAGTTACGTAAACATGAAAGGGTTTGCAAACGTGCAACTGTGGGTTTGAATTAAGTTTTCTTTTTACAATTAAACTCTGCAAATCGTTTTCTCCTGCTCGGCTATTCAGTACCATAGTGATAAAAATCGCTTGTTACTGACTCTGCTTTTCAGTAAAGAGAGGGCAATCCTAGAAGACGGTTTGCAATGAGTAGAGAAACTTAGCTTCCCTTATACTCCAGCAATTCTGCTCGATATCTTGTAAGAGAGTTGTTTAAATCCCACTTTTTTCCGAGAGGGAAGAATGGCGTAATGCCGCGGCTGAAGTTTTTTTTTTTTTCCCCTCTGAGTTTTGAACCATGTCCAGTGAAAATACTTCACACTGAGAAACCTGCAGGTGCTCAGAAATCTTTACAAACCTGAATTCACGAATTGGAAACGGAATTTTAAAAAGTTTAATTGCTCTGACGTCATGCGGTCTAAAGTAATTTAAGTTCTATACTTCTTTTAAAATCTTCTTTGCTTGTTCCACATCTATGCGTCATGCTGTACAAGAAAAAAGTCGCTGAGAGCCATTATTTGTATTATGTCATTTAAAGCAACAGTTTACTCGAGCGCTTTACAATTGTTTAAACAAGGGTGAAAAGGGCAGACTTATGAACTGGATGGCTTAACGATTCAGAAGTGCCTCGTCCACTTTATTGCATTTGATTATTTAATTATTGCTACATTGGGTGATACGAGTCATTTCCACAGCCAAACATTTTGTTTGTTTTGTGAAATCTGCCATTTAATCTGACAAGCCTCTATGTCCAGACTTTGTGCATAACTGCGCTATTACTGTGTTTATGAGTAAGGATAAAGAACTGCAATCACCAAAATCATTTGAGTATTAATTAAAAAAGAAGGCAAAATATATCTGCATTAAGCACCCTAATGCAATACAGCCATACATTTATATAAAGCAATCAAACACCAATCCAATCACAAACACCAATATCAAAGTGACAGACACAGGGCTCTGGGCCAATGTAGGTCAAAAACATACCGAAATGTATAAATTAGCATGGCTTATTGATACATAATATAGTTATATGTATTACAACATATTAGTAATTTAATGTAGTTATTCAAATTATGTGAGTTGTCTGGCACCTTTTTTGTAGACATTGTAGAAATTATGTGAGTTGTCTGGCACCTTTTTTGTAGAAATTGTAGAAATTATGTCCACCCAGATCCCTGAATGACGCATGCCACATTTGAGACAACCTGGAATAATAACAGCAGAACAGACAAAAGCTAAATTTTTGACACCTTATGAGATAATAGTTTAATAGAGAATGGTTTACAGTTAATGAATTTCCAAGCATACCTGAATGTCAAAATAATTATGGGACTCTGGTGACCTGTTAAGACGAATCAGTATAGTAACTTAGTGACAAAGTTGAACAAAGAAAGATTTTGCGTATAATACAAATTAACTTGGAAACAATGGAAAGGCAATTTGACCCATTTGTTAAATACGATATTAAGTACACCACATATCATCATTTAGTAAGTTAAACTATTCAGTGGTTTCATTGTTTCCACCTGTAACATTAGCAAAAACATTGTCTCAGATTGTACAGCTTTTAGTCATAAGATAGAAGAAAAATTACGACTCGGCTCCTCAAATCATTGTCACCTTCGATCCACCTATCTCTTTTACACTCTGCAGGCTACACAGCCAGAATGAGAGGTTCAGCGCAGAAGGGAGGGAAGACACGTCCATCTTGACGGTTCTGCAAGGCCTGGAGGTACCAGGGGAGCCGATGGGAGACACTTGTTAATGATGGGCCAATAGACGATTTAGCCCAGTTGGATTTGGACAGGAGAACTCTGTCTGTGCTCCTGCGAGCTCCAGCTCATAGGGCTCAGTGTGCGTTCGGGCGAGCTCCTGCTCAAAGGGCACAGTCTGTGGTCGGGTGAGCTCCACCTCAGAGGGCTCAGTCTGCGGTCGGGTGAGCTCCAGCTCATAGGGCTCAGTCTGCGTTCGGGTGAGCTCCACCTCATAGGGCTCAATCTGCGTTCGGGCGAGCTCCTGCTCAAAGGGCACAGTCTGCGTTCGGGCGAGCTCCGGCTCAAAGGGCACAGTCTGCGGTCGGGTGAGCTCCAGCTCATAGGGCTCAGTCTGCGTTCGGGCGAGCTCCTGCTCAAAGGGCACAGTCTGCGTTCGGGCAAGCTCCGGCTCAAAGGGCACAGTCTGCGTTCGGGCGAGCTCCGGCTCAAAGGGCACAGTCTGCGGTCGGGTGAGCTCCAGCTCATAGGGCTCAGTCTGTGCTCCAGCAAGCTCCAGCTCATAGGGCTCAGTCTGCGTTCGGGTGAGCTCCACCTCATAGGGCTCAGTCTGCGTTCGGGCGAGCTCCACCTCATAGGGCTCAGTCTGTGCTCGGCGAGCTCCTGATCCTAGGGCTCAGTCTGCGTTCGGGCAAGCTCCTGCTCATAGGGCTCAGTCTGCGTTCGGGCGAGCTCCTGCTCATAGGGCTCAGTCTGTGTTCGGGCGAGCTCCGGCTCAAAGGGCACAGTTTGCGGTCGGGCGAGCTCCACCTCATAGGGCTCAGTCTGTGCTCGGCGAGCTCCTGCTCAGAGGGGTTGGTCTGCGGTCGGGCGAGCTCCACCTCATAGGGCTGAGTCTGCGTTCGGGCGAGCTCCACCTCATAGGGCTCAGTCTGTGTTCGGGCGAGCTCCACCTCATAGGACTCAGTCTGTGCTCGGCGAGCTCCTGCTCATAGGGCTCAGTCTGCGTTCGGGCGAGCTCCGGCTCAAAGGGCACAGTTTGCGGTCGGGCAAGCTCCACCTCATAGGGCTCAGTCTATGCTCGGTGAGCTCCTGCTCAGAGGGGTTGGTCTGTGGTCGGGCGAGCTCCGGCTCAAAGGGTACAGTCTGCGGTCGGGCGAGTCACTCGGGTGGCACACAAGATTATATTAAAAATATCAGAATGTTATCACTTTTATGTGCATCTCATACTGATTCAACAAGCCCAGCAGCATTGAACATGCATGTCTCATAGAGGTCCTCCTTTTGAACGGTTGCCTTGTGATGACTGCATTGGAGAGAAAGAGCTTAAATATGCACAATAAAAATTAGGTGACTCGTTTTAGCACTGAATCGAATTCCTACACCTTGAAATTCAAAACTATACATGTTCCACATAGCATTGGACATATTAATGCATGCAGGAGATTTATTCACACATAGTCTACAACTCTGCAACCCATTTAACTGTTTTCTTTTTGTGTTTTCCTTGGACACTTTCGATGCCAAATTTTATTGCCCAACATGAAGTTTTGACATGAGCAGGAGACATCAGTGTTCTTAATAATGTGCGTCTGAGGGATTTAAAAAGTAGGTAAACAACTCACTCAAATATCTGAATTTTTGAATTTTTATCCAATGTGTTAACCATGTAGAGGTCCAATGGCTACATAATTAGTTGAATTTCACAACTTTAGTCAGCCATAAAATTATTTACAAATAAGCTATGGCTGGGATATTAATATAGTGACTTTTTTGACGAGAATAAACTGATTGAAGAACTTGGCTGGGAAAGGTTCATCCAAAATCTTCTTCCTCAGCAAATTCCGTTGGTTTGATGAAGAAGGACTTAAATGAGCAGAATGATGACAAGAAAAGATAACTTTTTTCAAGTAAGTTAAATTAATTAACAGAATTGTTTTAATTAAAGCTTTTATTGACCTTAAATGATAAGCCAAACTATGCATTGGCTGTCCTTGTTTTCGTGTTGCATTTCCCTGACTGTGAATACTATGCAAAATGCCTATTAAGATTTCTAATCTGGAAACAATTGTACGTGTTAGCCGTATAATTCCTTCAACCTGGTTTTAAGGTTAGAATCAAAGCCCGCATAGTGAACCAAAATCTCACGGCTAAAGTCTATCAAGTGATTAATCTTTCTCTGACCATAGAAAAAAATTGATCTCTGAACCTGTTTTAGAATCTGTTTTACAGCGCTTCTCTTTAGAATTGATTAAAAAAAGAAAGTTCTACTACGAAAATACAGTCGATTGTTGGGTAACTTTCACAGCAGAATACTGTGTAGAGTGACAATAAAAGTCCCGGAGTACATTGTGATCCACACTGACACGCAATCCTGGTTCCTCTGAATCAGTGCATATCGGGCCTAGCTGGCAGATGCCCAGATGAAAAGGGAGATGCCGAGATCAGAATAGATTTCTTTCTCAGCTGTGGGTCAACGCAGCAGGCAGTTATTTGTTTCATTGTGTACGATGTGGCTAGACAGAGACACTACTATAACTACTCCTGACAACTTATTACAGTGTTTATATGACCGTATCAAAAACTGTCAGATATTTAAAAAAAAAAAATGTATGTATATATTTTTAAAAGGTTTTAATGGTGAAAAGTATTCACATGTTCTCTGCTGTAAACTAAAAATCCCCAGGAATATAAAAAGCATGAAACCAGGGATAGAGATGGAGAGCGGTAGGCCTCCAGTACCGAACTGAATCCAGGCAGCCCAAGTACAGGTGAGCTGGCAACCACATCACTAAAAGGTCAGGAACAGACATCATCAATGAGTGAGATCATGTTCTACGGTTAACATTCATCAGAGCTGTGAATTACCAGTTATTTGATACTAGATTTTACCTTTGAGAGGTAACAGATGGTTGCTGTGAAACCCTTAGCAGTAGTGTGACTTAATATAGCCACCCTATAAAGAGCTTTATGTTGCTATTTTAACAATCTGTAAAAAAAACTGCATTTACAAAATGAAAGCATACATTTTTCTTGGTGTCTTTTGTAGTCTTCCTTGGAGTCTGCAATGGCCTATATACAAGATTAAGGTAATATTTATCCCTTATTATATTCTTAATAATAAGAATTTAGACATACGCGTAAGCTATAGAAATTACAAGATACACTACATGGCCAAAAGTATATGGACACCTTCTCGCTGAACATCTCCTTCCAAAGTCATGGTCCCCCTTTGCTGATATAACAGCCTCCACTCTTCTAGGAAGGCTTTCCACTAGATGTTGGAACATTGCTGAGAGGACTTGCTTCCATTCAGCCAAGACATAAGTGAGGTTGGGTGTTGATTTGGAAAGCTTAGGCCTGGCCCACAGTCTGCATTCCAATTAGTCCCGAAGGTGTTTAATGGGGCTGAGGTCAGGGCTCTGACAAGTTCTTCCGCGCTGATCGCGGCGAACCATTCTGAATGGACCTCACTTTGTGCACAGGCCCATGGTCATGCTGCCTAGCCATGGAAACTCTTTTCATGAAGCTCCGGACAAACACTTCTTGTCCTGACGTTGCTTCCAGAGGAAGTTTGGACCTCGAAAGTGAGGGTTGAAAACCGCGGGTGGACGATTTTTACGCGATGTGCGCTTCAGCACTTCAGCAGTCCCGTATTTGTGAGCTCTTGTGGCCTGTAACTTGGTGGCTGAGCTGTTGAGGCTCCGAGACGTTTCCACTTCACAGTAACAGCACTCACAGCTAATCGGGGCAGCTCTAGCAGGGCAGAAATTTGACCAACTGACCCAAGCTCTTCCGTATGGGCCATTCTACTGCCACTGTTTGTCTGCAGAGATTGCATGGCTGGATTTCATACAACTGTAAGCAACGGGTGTGGCAGAAATAGCCAAATCTACTCATTTGAAGGGCTGTCCACATAATTGTAGCGTAGTGTATTTCATGTCTTGCTAAAAAAATGAAAAACTTGGGTATCCATTTTTTCACAAATGTTTCTTGTGAATTCTTACATTTTTAACTGAAAAATTTAATTCAAGTACTTTTTAAAAACACATTTTTAGTTTGGCTATACTGAGCAGACATAGATCAGCTATATTCTGACCTGGCTCAGTTTCACCTTTTCACTACATCTCTGTACTGATAATGTGCGTGGCCTTTTAAAACGTCTCCAACTGAACAGCCATCCACTTAAAGCACAAGAAATACTTATATACTTCTAGGTTTTGTCCCCACCTATACTGCAGGTGTTTGAAAGGGTCAAAACTGTTATTTCCTTTTAACAGGGAAGACCTATTTTAGACATTTTAATATTGTTATAGCCACAATTCCGTCAAGCTCATTAACACCAAATGCTTGCATTCCATTGGATGATGAATGCAAAGTAGGAAGATGAGATGACCTTTGTGACCTTGCGCTTCCACGGGTCAAACGGGAACACCTCTCTGTTCGGTAATACTGCTCCAAAACCAATTCTCCTCAGAGTGTTTCTTGCTCGCTGCCCCGCCTCCCCCGCCAGTGTTCCCTCCCTGGTGCACACGGCCTTCGTGTTCCTCGCAGTATGGACGCACTGGTTTATTTTTGTGAGGATACATTTTCTAGAATTACCCGCCAGAGACAATATTATGCTGGAAATATACAGGTATTAACTGTTAAGATTTAAGATTACAAAATAAACCGTAGTGCTGAGGATTGGCACTGCAGAACAGGGTGCCGATTGTGTATGCTGTCACTAATGAAACACATGAATGAAACTCAATCACTAATAATTACTACCACACCCCTTCATTTGGGATGATTTACTCCCGTTCAGTTTTCTTTGCTTTTTTTTAATTCATAAGAATGTTTCAAACACCCCCCAGTTTCACTTTTTAAAACACCTGTGTTGGTGATTAGAAAATTAAGGGATAGGCAGAAACTTACACAAAGGTGCATTCCCCACATATTTTTGATCTTCAGGTGAACGTGTTGCTGTTTACTCTTTAGTAAACTAGTTTAATACTGATAGTCATTCCTAGCCAACTTAATGTAATAAAGTTCATAATGTAATACATATTCTGATTTTATGCTCTATTATTTTTAAAGGCTACCCACAAACGACCATACCAACAGGGATTTCATCTGGGAGAAAAAGAAAACCATCTTATATGCATTAATAATAATAATAATAATAATAATAATATTATAACCAAATTATAAACCACTGACAAAGAGATTACAGAAGACAATGGTGTTGTTTACAGGGAACATATCAAACTCTTAATCTATTATATAAAATTAACATATTGAATAAATCTGTTGACACCGTTTTGTTAACACGGCAATCAATAGGTTATTTAATGAAAATAAAACCGTCGTGTGTTTCTCAAAGCCTAGTATAGATGGTAAACTATGGTACGTAACATAGGATACTCAAGGAGGTCATCCTCAAGCCACACTACCCACACGTTTTTATTTTATTTTATTTTTTATCTTGGATGCTGGATAAATATAAATAGACAGGTTGTGCCTTAGTTGAGTCTAAAGTAGTGTTACACCAGGCGTCCGCAATAAACATGTCGAGGACACTGCGTTAACAAAGTGTTAGTTAATTCTACAGCGATTGTGAAATTAATGTTATAAACTAGACCACGGGTGGCCTACACGATGTTGTGTGAGTTAGTTTACTAGATAATTAGCCACACATTCTAAATTGGGTTTTACCTACGGATTGATTGGGAAATACGCCCCCTGAATTTAGGATGTGCACAACGGTGAACATAGGTTTTAATTTGTACATTCCGCGGCACAAGAAATTAAATTAAGTTGCCGTCTTTTGCCGATACGAGCTTCGAACATCGCATCATTTTATTTATTTTTCCTTCGGTGGTGGGGTGCAGATCTTTCTAGTATTGGCACGTAATGTTTTCTTCCATATTTTAAAAGAGACTGTGGAAAGAAAATTAATTTAAAATGATTAAGATGGGGAAAACCTTGGAAACCCTCATGGAAAAAAACTGTCAAATTGTTACTTCTGGAAAAACCTCAGTAAGGATTAAAAACCTCTAAACCTAGAGGTAAAACCTCTGATCCCGCAATACTGGACACAGTACGAAACGTAGGCTTCACATTTTAAGGGGCCATTTTGTGTCAATGGGCTGCCCGCTTAAGGGTGGAAGAGGCTCATCGTGACGCCATTTTGTGCCACCAGCTGCCAACATCACCTATAGTCCTTCTGGCAACACGCATTAAAAAATTTAAATAAAACAATTCTTAACAGATGTTGTTTACATTTCCATGAATTGCTGCAACTCCAATCCGATGCACTTTGCCCGAGTTTTAATTGATAGCAGATAGCAGACTGAATCATGTACTATATGTGCTGGCAAACTGGAATTCAAACACAGCATTAATAAATAACATTATGAAATATTACAACGCCAGTTTCAATTATGCATGTACGTATGACACACAGAAAAGTCATTCTTAATTTAAAAAAACGATAATGAAGGAGACTGGAGGATAATTATTTGGAATGCTGTCCATATCTTCACAAATTAAAAAATAAATACAGCAGTCAAGATAAGCATGAACTTAACCATCTGCTTAACCATTAAAATTATTTCCTCCATACTTATGTAATAGTAATTTACCAACGACGGTTGGCCAAGAAGGCTATATAGGTGTGTAATGCCATCTTCTGGTCATCGGTAGTTATGTTTTTAGATTTTTAAAATCAACTGGCCGCTTTAATTAATTTATGTACAGTAAGATTGTGTTCATTCCGTCTGTTGCGTGTTAGAAAAGACTTAAGAAAGGAGGACTAACAGGACCAGAACAAATCTGTGTGTGTTTGTGTTCAACGAAGACTAAAAATAAGTAAATTGGCAACCATTTATGGAGCGTGGGGTGCATTCTGAGAAAACCAAAGTAAAAAAGTTGCTCAGTGTTTGGTCTTTGGAACAGTGTTTGGTCTTTGGAATTATTCTTGTCGTCCTCAAGAAATCATTTAACGCTGCCAGCGTGTTAAGGAGTTACCTGTTACCAGGACTTTATGGAGAGGTGAGGAATCAAATGGCTGCAAATGCAAATAGTTTTCAGGTGCTATAAAATAAAAGTCTTGTAAGCCGTCTTCGTTTCCATGGAATGGTAAAGATGTTCCTTAACAAAAATAATGAAGAGGAAAACCACTGCTTTATCAAAGAAGAGGTAAAGTAGGTACGCTGCACATTTCAGCCACCTGGAGGCTGAGCAGCTAGGGTGATAAAGTTACACTGAGAGGTGGCAATAAAAGCAGCCTAAATTAATCTTCCTTTCACCACACCTCGATTTGGCCTACAAAGACCATTCAGCGGCGAAACATATTTTTCTTCTCCCTGAATAGGGTTCAGCCAGCAACCAGAGGGGGCCTGTGTAAAGCGATTCAATAGTGAGACATGTTAGCATTCAGTTGCCAGCAACAGCCAAAGTAAATGCCTCCCAGGGGTCCGGGGGTAACTGACAGGGAAACAAACCAGCAGCAAGAACAAGCACAGGCATGATTTAGCAAAACTTTATCATCTATGCTGGCAAATGGCAAACTGTTCTTACAGCATGTTCCCAATAACATATAAAATAGGCTGAAATAAACAAATAGATGAAAATACATTATACACCAAGGTATGCTTGTTAAGCATTAACTCTCTTTCAACCAAAGTAATTCTCATTTGAGGTTGGCAACTGATTTGATGCAAAACTATCAAACTAACATTTTTATGAGTGTTGCACAGACTGAAACACCCCTTAACGCACACTGCTTTCGTGGAAACATCTCCCTAGCCACAGAGAGGGACTTTCCAGTAGTTCTGAGACAATTATGCATTTATACCCTAAATGCAGGCATCTGCGCTTAGTCTGAGCAGTAGATTATGATCTCAAACACTGTATTAAAAAAAAACCAACCTATTAAGTAAAACCTATATTTACTGTATACACTTGAAGTCTTTTGAGCCTCACTAAACATTCATAAGTGGTTTTGCACGGCTCCTATTAACCCTCACCATCCGTTCAGACAAAGCTATGATTGAGGGAGACTTTAATGTGCTTGTCTCCACAGTGCTAATTACTTTTTTTTAAATCTGGTGTCCGTTGAAAAATCCAATGGCTTTTTACAAAACACAAGTAGTCCCACCCACACATGTAACTGTCATTGCATAGTCTGTAAAAGGTTAATGAAATTAGCCCTATATGAAGTATCCCATCCATTATTGCACAATAT
>JAOYSI010002505.1:0-12654 GCA_025775065.1 Hiodon alosoides
CACATGCCTAATAGGCGCAAGGGCTTGTTGGATCTGTAGTGTTTCCACATCATCTACTCACCTGCTTGAATATCCACCTGGAAAAAAAAAAAAGAAACTATATATATATATATATATATATATATATATATGTAGCAAATCAATTCCAAGCAATGAGCATCAATGTCACAATATATCATTGGGCTAATTTTGGCAAATAATATCTAATCGACAGTCATTGGCTCTCAATGCAAGACTAATGCAGTTAGGTGCCACTTAATGAGCCCAGCAGACGGTTTTAAGGCTGTGCCCCCCCCGTTGTGCCCCAGCGAAATTTCTCAGCTCCAGACGATCGCTGCAAATGAAATGGAGAACAGCAGAGCAGACATCTATAATGACGTTCATATTTCCGAGCCGCTCTGCATTCTGTGGCATGTTCACAGAAACCCTTCCAACAAACTGAAGGATTTATGCTTCTAACATGCCAGTCTGCTAACAGGCCGTACGATCGTGCGAGACGTGGATTGGGCCTAAAAAAGTGAGTTGACGATTTTGTTTGGTACAAATTACATCCCTGTGCATCGGGGATGTAAAATCTGTAAGTGCAGTTATTTGCAATGAAAAAGATGCTTCTCTTACAATTCATCCCTGACGTATTTAACACAAAATATTGACTATTAACGGGCAAATAGGCTGGGCGTGGGAAACTTTTAGTTATTTATTTTCAAATCAACAATCGCCTTATGCAAACATTATTAACAGGCATGGCTAAAGGGAAGCATTTTAGCTAAATGATTTTAGTATTTTTGCTCGTTTTATATTTCTTGCGCTCTTAATCTTATCAGGAGGGCATTAAATGTGTGTGCAATGAGCACATTTAATTTTCCCAGGCAGTTTTCAGCCGGCCCAGAGGTGAGGTTTAATAAGGATCAATGGCTCTTTATCTGGGACAGGGCCACTTCACAGCATGTAAATTAAACACCAACACTTAAAAAAAGAAATGGATTTAATTAAAAATGTGAAACCCCGGGCTCTGGAAATTCAATTAACGGATTTATGCAAAGGTTTGCCAGCTCCTTTTTTTTTTTGCGGTTACTGCTTATATAACGAGCTTTTCATATTAAAAATCAATAGCTAATCTGAAGTAGAGGATCAGCCACTTATCTACATTTTTTTAAATCAATTTGAAAAATAGTCCATCAGCCACTGTTGTTTTGAAGGATCACTGCGACTTCATCACCACTGTACATTAGTCAGAGGGGGTTCCTGGTGCATATCGTGGTATGGCAAGGTTACTGGTGCATATCGTGGTATGGCAAGGTTCCTGGTGCATATCGTGGTATGGCAAGGTTCCTGGTGCATATCGTGCAGAAAACGATAGCAGTTCAAGGTGTATGACGTGCAGAGAGCGATAGCAGTTCCTGGTGTATATATCATGCAGAAAGCGCTAGCAGTTCCTGGTGTATATATCGTGCAGAAAGCGATAGCAGTTCCTGGTGTAAATCGTGCAGAAAGCGATAGCAGTTCCTGGTGTATATATTGTGCAGAAAGCGATAGCAGTTCCTGGCGCATATCGTGCAGAAAGCGATAGCAGTTCCTGGTGTTTATATCGTGCAGAAAGCGATAGCAGTTCCTGGCGCATATCGTGCAGAAAGCGATAGCAGTTCCTGGTGTTTATATCGTGCAGAAAGCGATAGCAGTTCCTGGTGTGTATATCGTGCAGAAAGCGATAGCAGTTCCTGGTGTATATATCGTGCAGAAAGCGATAGCAGTTCCTGGTGTATATCGTGCAGAAAGCGATAGCAGTTCCTGGTGTATATCGTGCAGAAAGCAATAGCAGTTCCTAGTGTAAATCGTGCAGAAAGCGATAGCAGTTCCTGGTGCATATCGTGCAGAAAGCGATAGCAGTTCTTGGTGTATCGTGAACCTGCAGAAATGTCGCCATTTGCACAAATAACAAATAATTGCACTTGTTGGCACGTTCTGTAACACGTGTGTCTGGAATGCATAGGGACAGCCATTAAAACATCCTTACAGGCAGTTCTGATACCACTGTTGACTTTTCAGTCTCGAGTTCAGGGGCTGCCATTCTCACCTTCTCTCACATGGGGAAATGTGAATAAAATATGGACCCAGTTATCCCGGTAATAGGATTGTGTCGGGACACTCATGTCAATACAAGCAAATGGGATTGTTGGGTTTTACATCCCAGATTCTCAAGCCAGACTTTTAGCACATGGCAAGGTTCACAATAAGATGGAAACCACGTTAGTTATTTTGTATTGAACTATTAATACTAACTGGTATTGTTGCGAAGATGTGTTGGAAAACAGTAACAAACAAACAGTGTTCCTTTGGTCAAAATCATATCTGGGTACCATTTTATTTGTACTTAAAATTCATATGCATCCATTTAGCCTATTTTTTATATCATATTTGCTACTTGAATTATAACGGCTCAAAACACATCCGTCCGTATACTTTTAGGAGTTTCTGGCAGCGTTTTCAAGGAAATCCTACAGTATTTCCACTATAGAGAGAAAAAAAGGGGGAATTGATGTGCTCTCCTGCTACTGGATTTGCGTCATAATAAATGTACAGTTCTTAAAACGAGAGGAAGTTGGGGATTACAGTTACAGGCTGCTTGTAACCCAAACTGGATGAGTTATTCACATCCTCGATGCTCTAAAAATAGTGTTGATAATGCACAGGATTGGTGTGGTTTCCACAGTCCCCTGTGGATAGCATCATTTTCACAGAGGCTATTTCGACTCATTCAGAACTAATATTTGCGGGCGGTTTTTGTTTTCCTCAGATATTTTCACATGTGCACCTGCGTACCATCTGGTGTCCTATGCACAACATCTTTCTGATATTTCTGCCTGGAGTGAAGACGTTCGCAAATGCCATTCCACTTAGCGCTGTGCTCTCTATCATGTATTCCCTATTCAGAGCCAATTTCATCACAAGCTAAATAAAAACTGACATACTTTTCAAACCTTTAGTGTTCTCTTTGAAGTTATGTATGACAAATAAAATAGAAGACCAGATACAGTATATTATACATTATACAGTAGCTTTACAACTGTATTGTGCCAGCATGTATGCATACAACACTGTCGTCATTTGAGGAGAAAATAAGATTCTTGGAGAATCTTAGAAGAAAAAAAAACAAAAGCCTACCTTATGGCCTATCCTGCGAGACTGTGGGTTGATGTTGGTACATCATAAAACGGGTTTAATGTAACCCCTGACTTTATCGGGACGCTCCCACACCCTTTTTTAAAGGCCCTTATCACCAATGTTAGCCCAGCTTGGCAGCCGAAAGGGTCCAGAGCCCAGGACCTGTGCTTCACCTCTCCCTGTTTCAGCTGGTGGCACGTGTCACTTCCTGCCTCCACAAGCTCTGAGCATCGGACACATCTGGGCCTTGTTTCTTTAAAACACCAGACCTCACAACCGTTTATCGAGCAAGCGTTCAGCGGAACTGCCAAGCCGTCACTGAAAGGCGCAGCACAAAGGCCGGGTGACGGAGGCGCAGGGGCGAAACCCCGCAGCAGACTCAATAAACACTTCATTAGACCGCAGTCGCTTTGCCTTGCCCGGGTGCTAATAGGAACAGAGACCTCGTTAGCTGGAGCGGTGGGAAGAAAACGGTACCATCGCAGAGACGCGTCTCTGCTTCCAGAGGAGACAGGTCTGGAGAGAAAAAAAAGCGAGAGGGCAGATAGAGAAGAGGGGAGGTGCGTTTATGCCCCATCAAGCAGCCTCTGAACAGCGCCTTGGCTGGTAGCTGCTTAAATGTACTAGCTTAAATCACCTCGCCGGCAAATGAGACAAGTGCCAATGCTCAGAGGAACTTGTTAAAGCCTCCCATTTTAAAGAAACTGCCTGCTAATATATAACTGTTAGGCCTTGGACTAAAGTTCATAATGTGCATATGTAAAAAGGTAGCTGAACGCCTCCGGCTGAGGCCCGAACAAAAATAATTGTGGCAAAATGCTGAGATCGCCCCGCAGTGGGTAAGGGGGCTTCCTCTGAGGCTCCTGTGGGGGGAGGGGGCTGATCGGAGCCAAGCGGCCCCAGGTGCTTCATGTCTGCCAAACGGCCACTAAGTGTCCAAAAACCGACCTGTTAATCCTGCTGTTTGACCGCACAATCAAAAGAGAGTAGTGTCTTTATTTCTGGCCTTCAGTTTACCTTTAGCATGGTCGCACACAGGTTTTTTATTTTTGGCGTGTGGAAGTTTCAAACGTGCTGTTTTACATCAACATGGCGTCCATTTCCTTCAGTGCATGGCACAGTACTAAAACTTTTGCTCTGCAAACACGTTTGCAAATATTTCATAAAAGAAAAAAAAAATGTTAACCTTATGCTTTTCTTTCGCCACTCTTCGGTGTACCTTAACACAGGTTTTTGTTTATTTAAATTAAAAAATTAAAAAATTAAAGATATAAAGAGAATAAAGATAGCTTACCATTTCAAGTTAGTGCAAATTTATTTTCATTGCAGGAGTAATTTAGCTTTTCTGCTAATGTTAAACATTAGTTAGCAGCTAATCTCAGCAGCAAAGTGAGAGGAAAAACACAATATTAATAACACAATACAGCTGTGGCGCCTGCTCAAGTAGAGCTTTAAATATAATTTATCTATCTGTATTTTTTATTTGAGACTAACTCCAATAGTTCAACCATACACAGCCAATCAGGACAGCTAGCGGCGCCAGGCAGCCATTTACAACATTGAAGTAGACATTTACAACATTTTCACGTCGTAGCACATTGATACACTCTTAGTGGTATATAAGCACAGCAAGCTGGGCCTAGCAGCTTTGATTCCTGATTCCTTGTCACTTCTTGTGTGGGTTTTATCCACACAAATACATATGTAATCAATTCATGTGATCACGCCATACATAATTACAATATTTAGAATAAAAGCTAACTCATTTAAATAAAACAGTGGACCATTGTTTCTTGCTGTCTTCCTTTTGACTTTATGCCTGTGTTGGCAGCCTTCGGTAATCTCCATGGACTCCACCGCTCAAACGTGTAATTAAAAAGATACCATCTTTCCCGCACAGCAACCAATAATTTTAAACAGCATCGCGGTTTTATGAGGCCCACTCATCGCCGGGCGCTGTAGATGGAGTCGAATGTGTAAAGGGAAGCTCTCCCAGAGTCAAATCGGAGTGAGTGCTGAGGGATCTCTCTATGAGCCAGAAACGGCAGAGTCAGCGCGTTGACCTGGTGAAATTAATTAGCAGATCTGCCCTTTTAATATGTACAAACAACCGCTATCTACCAACTTCTGACTATCGGCAAAAGGCAGATATAGGAATGGTGGGGAAAAGCAGATAAAGGTATTAAAAGGGATTTAAAAAAATGTTTTAACCTTTCTAATCTGTTTATTATTACTTAATACGTGTGTTAAGGAATGCTCTGTGTCTTCAAGCCATCTTCAAGTATTACTTTAAGAATGAACAAATTCAAAACAATTTAATACTTTTTTTCAACAAATCGTTTAAAATATGAATTCCATTTGAAGGAATAAAATTGAATGGTACGTCTTTTCCAAATTTCTTATAGAGGAATGTGAAAAGCGTGATTAAATGCAAAGTAGTTCAGTACCAGAAATCTGGTCGGTCATGTCTGCAGGCCCTGGACTCCTGTCCAGGTGGTTTAACGACACATGAGGTCTCAGGACCTAACGGACAAAGACAATGACCCCGAAGAAGGAACTTAACACACAGACTTTACACACAAACTGTGCTTTTCAAATGGAAACCAAAAAAAAAAGTGTTACTCCGCCCCATTAGGTGCAAAAATCTATTTATTTTAATGCAATATAATTTATTTCTTTGGATATAACAAAAAAAAGCCCTTGCCGATGGGTGCCGTAAATCCTCGCCGGTGGATCTACAGGTTTCAGGGCATTCGAAGGCTCTTCACTGCTGCCTCGATCCCTGTCCTACGCACGGCAGACTGCACAGAACACAGAGATTACGGCGAGGCGAGAAAGGTTTGGCATACACGGGCACCAGCTGGCTCTTTTCACTCCCACTGGGCGCCGCATTGCAAGGCTCCACGCCAGTAGCAACACCAGACTGACAGCACTGAGAGAGACTGACTGCGCTGAGAGCGTCTCAGGGCTCTCACCACATTATTTCCCTTGGATTCCCCTGAAGATATAACAGCCACGGCCTTTAAAAAGGCTAAATCGTCTGGTGCCCCATTACTGGAGCAGACGGGTTCCCCCTCCACTCTACCTTTTCTGTGCAAATGTTTAATGATACATATTTTTTTTAGACTTCAAATGGATAAATTTTGCGGCTTAAGAGACCATGGACAGCTTATATTGAACGTGGCAAGGCTAGTGGGAACTGGAGATTTGTGAGACTCACAGGAGACACTCTGTTTAAACAGGTACAATGTTTTAAACACCGTTTAAACTGGTACAATGGTTTACACAATGAAGTAGGGGCCATCACCACAGTGTTACACTAACATAAAATTTTGCCAGGAAAGTGCTCCAAAATTTGTACAAAGGGAGCCCTGTATCCGTGCTAAACAATGGGAACCATTTTTACTACTGGGGGGTGAGAGGGCATCTTGGTAGCAGAGAAGAAAGGGTGAGTGTACGTATTGTAACACCCTGGGTGTGAAGCCCGCCGCTGCTCATTAACGCTGCAGATGGAGTCCCGTCTCGTGGAGCAGTCCAGCAGGACACAGTTGACTTGTCCAATCCCTTTCCTGACCCAGGACTCCGCAGCCAGAACTGAAAGCCAGCCAATGTGCCCCATACTCTCCTCTCTACACCTCACAAAGCCCGCCCTCCAGGAAACGGGACAAATGACCCGCCGGGGTCACTCCTGCTCCTCCCTCCAGCTCCTGCACTTACTTTTGTGCTGCAGCACCTGGTAGTGTTCAGTCTCTCCCTGTTTAGTCTCTTCTCTGCCATAGCTGCAGATCAAGGTGATCGGCCGAGAAGCATTTTTACTTGTGTGTGTACAGCGATATTAAAAGAAAAATAACATAAGTTGCCTGTCCTCCATTGCTGAATAGCCTATCCGACACCTCCACCTGACTTTTGAAGGCATAGCCCCGCCTACCCCCTGGTATCTCAACAAGATACAGCTGTACTTTACCCTCCTCACAAGCAGCCCAGATTACATTCAGCTATTTGTCATAGATACTGGTGTTCTGGTGTTGTCATGGCAACTGAATTGGACTTGTGTCCTCCCCCTTAAAATTGGGGGAACTTCTGAGCCGGACACGTGGTCCTCACAACTGCTGCCTTCACAATAACTCCAACGCTGATGACACTGAAACCAAACCAAACCTGCGCGATTATGCGTGTAGTATCTATATATCTATTCAGCATGGCAGCCAAAGTCATCGAGCAAGACTTTAATTGTATTGCTTCTGCTGCTAGAGCAAGTCAAAGTACATTCTTGGCAGAGCTTCGGGGGTTATTGCATGGCAGATCTATCAAGGTCGGAGCGTTCTGATTTAATCAATGTTTACTCCATCTCCAGCCAGAATCGATTCCTCACGTCCATGGTCTAAAGCATGGGATGGACCGGCATGCCACCAGGGCAAAAGCAGGTCTAACAATGGCCACTGCCGAGCAGATTACCTAAATAGGATTAACAGTCAAAAATTACAAATGGCAACGTCAATCCTTTTTGGGGTGGACCGATATCAGGACGATATGTTTAAACTTTTTTAACGAGGTAATGCAAGCCTGGAAAGGATCTTTGTAGCTAATAGCACATCACAGCGGTGCACGTTAGACCAGCTAGCTCTGCATACAAGCTAGCTCTTCAATTATCTGCTCAGTTTGGACTTTCTACGAGGGTATGAACTCATTTTGAGATGGTCTGGGCTTAGAGTATGGCAGTGAAGAATTTGTAAAACATTCTAAGCGCCAGTCTTACTCAAGTTCCGTTTTATTCACACGTCTGTAAGAGCTGACCAAAAAGGTAGGCTTGTAGAACAACATGGCGCACCATTATTTCTCTTTGATTTAGGATGCTGGAAAACAAATCTGGAAATGGGGTAGCTGTGATGACCTGCGGTGTGCGACTGTAATGAGATACCGTGTGCGGCTGTGATGAGATACCGTGTGCGACTGTGATGAGCTGCTGTGTGCGACTGTGATGAGCTGCTGTGTGCGACTGTGATGAGATACCGTGTGCGACTGTGATGAGCTGCTGTGTGCGACTGTGATGAGCCGCTGTGTGCGACTGTGATGAGATACCGTGTGCGACTGTGATGAGATGCCGTGTGCGACTGTGATGAGATACGGTGTGCGACTGTGATGAGATACGTGTGCGACTGTGATGAGATACCGTGTGCGACTGTGATGAGCTGCTGTGTGCGACTGTGATGAGCTGCTGTGTGCGACTGTGATGAGCTGCGGTGTGCCACTGTGATGAGATGCCGTGTGTGACTGTGATGAGCTACTGAAGAGAAGAGTGCATTAAAGAGATTTCTACATTCCTAGCACACAGAGCTAGCAGTTTGCATTTTTTCCAGGTAGTTTGTACATCGACGACATTCCACCGGGTGGCTGTAAATATTTCAAGTTAGTCCATATATTATATAGATTAAATCGGACATCGTTTTCTCCGCAGCTATTTTGCTTTCAGTTGAGCTAACTGCTGTGGGTTTTTATTACATACCTGAAACAATCCCTTGAGCACGTATTCTGCGAAACTCACTTGTTTCTTTTGGGGGGAACTTTATAACAAACTTAACTAAAGGTGGCTTATAAAGTCAGAAAATGACTCACACAAAAACAGTACTGAGTGGGCACACGCCACTGCAAACTGTTTGAATTAAAAATAACTTTACACAGGAAATTGTTCTGTGAAACCCGTGCAACAAAGTAACAATGTGGAAACAAGAAGACTGAAATGAAAAGATTGCCTTCATCAAGACATTAAATTTATATATATATATATATCTTTTCTTTTTCGTCTGTTTAAACAAGTCTGTTGTACCATTTATGTGTTTCTGCCAGGGTTATGTGTCTACATTTTTTGCAAAATAATGTTATATTCTATCACAGAGAGCAGTGTAAATGTTCAGTTGTAGTGCAATCCTTTGAAACACATGAAACCTCTTTGGCCTATATAAAAGTAAAACATCACACGGAGATACGATGCCCCTCGTTCACACAGCAGACGGACGTGAGTTTCTCCGAGTTCATGGCTCAGTACAATAACAGTACCTTTAAATCTATATGCGTGAACTTTCTAACAGCATGTGTGTGCTTTGTGTGTGCTATGTGTGTTCAGCAAACATGTTTTATAAGCTATTAACGAACTTACATTGTTTATTATGCAAATGGCTGTCAAAGTAATGTCATGTGCATAATTAGATGTTCCATTCAATGCAGTTTAAGAAACGTGACACAGAAGCCAAATAATACATTAAAAAGACATTTTTAAAAAACTGTTTTGGGAATGCAGGGGTGGATTTGTTGTTTGATGTTTGTGTGAAACATCGTCTGGATCACCCTTTATCGGTTTTTGGCCTTTAATTGTTAAGAACTAAAGCAATCTCAATAATCTAAGGAGTTAGTGGGAAATTAAAAGTATATATAAATATACTAAATATATAAAAAGAAGAGGCGGCTGAAAAATAATCAAAAACCTGTTAACAATTTACCTGCCAAGAGTACAGGTGTTTTGTTAGGGTCCCTTGAACCTGAAAGGTTGGGTTTCGTGATGAAAATGACGGGCATATTTAAGTCCCCAGGAACGGCAGCTGAAGAACTGCAATCTAGCCACACAGCGGGGGCACGTGGGGAAGACCAGTTTTAGAATGAGTAAAATATAAATGGGTAAATTGGAAACATGGGCAGGTTGTGCCAACTCCGACTGACCTGGACTCGATTAGCTGCTGTTTCCCTTGTTATAATTTACCAACAGCCAGAGTAAGTGTGTGTACATGTGATTTGTATACTGTATTGTCAAGCTTATTTTTCTTTCCTTTTCCTCATAAAAAAAACTAATAAAAAATTGCCTGAAATCCAAGCTACTGGTCCATTGAAATATACATTTCTGAAAGCAAACCAGTGTCCTGGGGCTCAACGCCTTTGTGATTGCTGTGTTAACCCTGAAAGAATCGCGTTGTAAGTTAAGTCGTTCAGAGAAAAGGTTTTGAGAGAGGCTGTCGTTGGCTCTCTGTAAGAACTAAGCATTATAGGACCCCGGGACAAGCTGTAATCTGGGAAAGGGTGCGATTCTCATTTGTCATGTGTGCCCCTGTCAGTCTGAAATCCAACACGCCTCACAGCCTACACTCTCAACACACGGCTAATTTATTGTCCAGGTGTGGGTATCCAACAACTCACTTTCTGCCAGAAGGCGAAATGTCTTAAACCAGCGTCAGTCAAATATCCACAATTAATCTTGCTTCAAGCTTTACAATAGAGTACATTTTAAGAAGGTTTTGTAACAAACATTATTTTTGATAATCTTTTTTTGCTTGTGCGTTCGACAGAATTACGAAGGTACTTGACTTTTAAAACATGACGGACAGGTTATTAGCAGAGAGGAGTGAACAGTTTTTATGAGCAGTGTAAAAACAGAATGGATCTAGTGTAAAAAGAGGGAATAGACGTTGACATTGAATGCCCGTCTGCAATGGAATACCTCTGTACCTCTGTAGTCTGGGGCTGAGAGTGGGGTCGGCCTGGGTCAGTTCTTTCCCAAGATCAGGCATTAAGGTACAGCCGCTAATCCAGACAATGTTTCACCTTTACCGTAAACCTCTGCCCTCCATTTGGGTCAGCAGGCCAAATAAATTATTTGGCTCCCGAATGGCTTCTAGCTAATTGGTTAATCTTTTTTTTTCTTTTAGTGCTATCAAAATCCATTATGAAGTGTGTGAGAAGGACTGTCTTGGATTCAGAGGTATATAAATACGGGGGATTAGCAGGAACCTGGACCCCCATATACCTTGCAAGCTACCGAGCCGTGACTAGGATAAAATTGAGCTGGGCTGCCGCCTCCTTCGGCCCCTAGACCATCAGCCCAATCGGCCCGCTTTTCCCCCAGCAAGTCCCCTCAAATATAGTATAGTACATCAAGTCCCCGGCACTCAACTGCCTTTGGCAGAGGGGTCACTTTCACCACTAAAGCGGTGAAGGGTTTTAATCAGGGAAGATAGGAAATAAGGATTCATTACCAATTCCCCTGCCGCCAGGCGCAAGAGCTGGCTCCAGACCAAAGGAATATGTCTTGGCACGCAGTGCCCGGCCCCAGGGGACCAAATTCTGGGAGGGGAGGGGGGAAGGCGGTGAGCAGCTGTTGGAAGCTCGGGACGTCCCATAGGTCCAGGAAAGGACCCCGACAAAGGACACAAAGACCTCTGTCAGGGGTAAAACTCGGAACCGCAAAACAGCAAAAATCCACAGAGCAGAGAAATGTTGAGGTGAAATTCCTTTTAATGCTGCGTCTGTTCGCGGGACGTCATCACTGGCTCACACCATCAGGTACACAGTGGAGTCACCCGGATAGGGGGCTCTAGTCGGCCCTCTGATAAGCCTTAAATAATTCCAACTGCGGCACGGGCAGGCCGCAGCAGACTCTGGGATGGAACCATGTCCTTCCCTCCCCAGTAAATTCAATCTATTTTGTGACGCACTGGCTTTATACTTAAAAGTATTTCCAAGGCTATTGCCAGTATCAGGCCCCATGGTGATCCAGTAAATTAGTGTTACTTCATTAATAGAAATGTATCTTAAAACACAGAGACTGGCTGCGCTCAGCATCGTACACAGCGCATAAAAAAAGAAAAGACAAATTACATACGCATCTCCACCCACAACTAAAATAACAGTAGACCTGTGAATTCTTCCAATTTATGGTTACATTTCTTCGTTTGCATTTTTCTTTAACTTTTCCTTTTCATTTGTCTGAAGGTAAAACACGTCGATGTTCGCTGGGAAATGATTCACACAGGAAGTCAAGGGGAATTCAAGGGCTTTTCTTGCAAAGTATACATATTTGAGTGGAATCTTATCTTTCATTCATATAGTGCAGTTTTTTTAGTAAACACAGTCAGAAAAATACAGCCATGTCACATACAGTGATCCTTTTTTAACTTTTAAATTTACCAAATATCATGTCACACCCCATGTCACCCTTATTTGTCACATTGGGAGGTCAGCATCGCGTATTGCCATGACATGTTCCCAATGTGCTGTTGACTTTCCTGAAATTTGCTGGTAGTTCTTTCATGGTAAGCACAGTACGTTTTGTAGTGACACATCACATTGTAAACCCTTGTTCAGGGTAAGCACAGTACGTTTTGTAGTGACACATCACATTGTAAACCCTTGTTCAGGGTATGCACAGTACGTTTTGTAGTGACACATCACATTGTAAACTCTTTTTCAGGGTATGCACAGTACGTTTTGTAGTGACACATCACATTGTAAACTCTTTTTCATGGTATGCACAGTACGTTTTGTAGTGACACATCACATTGTAAACTCTTTTTCAGGGTATGCACAGTACGTTTTGTAGTGACACATCACATTGTAAACTCTTTTTCATGGTATGCACAGTACGTTTTGTAGTGACACATCACATTGTAAACTCTTTTTCAGGGTATGCACAGTACGTTTTGTAGTGACACATCACATTGTAAACCCTTG